>VWZE01010273.1:2225-39300 GCA_013396675.1 Eubucco bourcierii
GGGGGGGAGGGAAATGAGCATCCAGTGCTGGCAAAGTGCAAGAAGCCTTGGTAACTGCATTTGGTTTTCTTATCAATAGGAATTGCTTCCCCTCCCTCCCAAATGTTAGAAGGTTCTCAGTACTCTGCTATCAAAACAAATTTCTGCTGTAAAGAACATTTCACTTTGTTCACCAGCATTCCAGCACCACAGGTTTGGGAACACAGCAAACTGCAAATCCAGGAGCTAACTCAATGGATTGTTCAGGTAAGTGCACAAAAATCTCCTCCAAACAATAACTAATCTCCAGCATTTCAGCTTGACAGCAACAAAAGGCTTCCCCTCTCTGTCCCACCCTGCACACACTCGAATCATTCAGAGGCTGCAACGCTGGCATATGTGGAGATAATCCTGAGCAGGGATGCTGCTGAATGCTAAGCAACAGTTGAATCTGAGTTCTGAGAAGGACCACAGATTGCTCATTGTACACCAGCTTCCATCTGATAAGACAGCACAGCCTCAGCAGGCTTTCTGGCACAAAGCACAGCCCAGCCTTTCCAGGAAACAAGGAATTAGTTAGTGTTTGATCTAAACCCCCTGAACAGCACCAGGATGACAAAGACTCATCATGCTGGGGATTGTGTGAGCCCCTCTGCAAAACTGGGCCTAACCAAAAGCCTGATGATGCCAATGGAAGGACTCCCATGGTCTTCACTGGTGTTTGGCTAGGACACACAGGTGGAAAACAGCATTGCTGGAGCTCAGGGGTAAGGACAACCACAGCAGGAGCAGGCTTAAGTGCTCAGCTTTAGCTGTGGCTGTCTGGCCAGGAGACAGGAATGGAATAAGTCAGGAATGGACAGGCTGAGAGAGTTGGGGCTCTGCAGCCTAGAGAAGAGAAGGCTTCCAGGAGACCTTAGAGTAGCCCAGGGAGGTTGTGGCTGCTCCCTCCCTGGAGGTGTTCAAGGCCAGGCTGGATGAGGCCTTGAGTGACCTGTACTAGTGGGAGGTGTCCCTGCCTATGCCAGGGATTTGGAACGAGATGACCCTTGAGGTTCCTTCCAACCTTACCATTCTATGATTCTAAGTCCTGCTAGGCAGACTTTGATGTGTCATTTGTCCTCTGGACCTTGCTTCTCCAGCCCTTCACTCACCTCTCTTGTGTTCTCCAACATCTCCTGATGCGGTTGAAAAAAATCAGTACAGCACATTCAAGCTTCACTGGCCTCTGCTGACACAGATGAAGGTCCAGTCCTTTGTGGGCTTTCTCAAAGATCAGACTTCCAGCTTGATCCTTCACCAAAAAGAGCCTGCCCCTTCACACCCAGCCCTCAGATATTTATAGACACGGATAAGGTTCCCCTCTCAGCCTTCTCTTCTCCAGACTAAGCAGCCTCAGAGCTCTCAGTCTTTCCTCACAGCAGAGATGTTCAAGGCCCTTCATCATCCTCTCAGTTCTGTGTTGGACTCAGCCTCCAGCAGCTGCCTGTCTCTCTTGAACTGGGGAGCCCAGAACTGGACACAGTATTCCAGGTGTGGTCTCACCAAGGCAGAATAGAGGGGCAGGAGAACCTCCCTAGACCTGCTGGACACACTTTTCTTGCTGCACCCCAGAATATCACTGGCCCTCCTGGCCACAAGGACACACACTGCTGTCCCATAGAGAACTTGTTATCCACTAGGACCCCAAGGTCTTTCTTACCAGAAAGCTTGCCTGGTCTTGTAACCCTGACAAAACAGAGCTTCCCTCTTTCTACAAGCTCTGCCTCACCTGCATACACAGAGCACCTAGCAGAGGATTCATGTTTAGGGGGTTAGGATTTATTATTTGTAAAACCCCACTGCTAGCAGTGTTGCACCACAACTGCCAGCAGATCTGCACCAGCTGGAAATGATGTTTTAGGAAAAAGCTCTTTACCTTAAGGTTGGTGGAACATTGGAACAGGATGCTCAGGGAGGCAGTTGAGGCCTCCTCCCTGGGGAGTCTTCAAGGTGAGGCTCAAGAGGGCTCTGGGCCACCTGATCTAGTAGAGAGGTTGGACTACCTTTGGAGGTCCTTTCCAACCCAGACCCTTCTATAATTCTGTGATGCCAGGCTGAGAGCTGCCTTTGGAATTCTCCTGGAGGCAGACTGAGAAACCAAGGCAGAGTTTTGAGACCCACAGTGTGTGCAGGTTGGGAGTGCAGCTCTCCAGAGATGAAGAGAGCACTGCCAAGCAGGCAATCATCCTCACTCCTGCTTGTTTTCTCACAGCATGTGAGAAAACTCACAAGCTGATAACTCAGCTGATAACTCTGCCGGTCTGTTCTAGGAGAGGCCACCAGAACTCACAGGCAAGGAGGCTCTGGATTGCCAGGGTGCTGATTTTCCTCCCAGCTGCCCCTCACGTTGAGCAGGGCTGCAGTGCCATCTCTTGGCACTCGGTTAGATAACAATGCAGATCACTTCGGGATTAAACTGACAGTAGAGAGACATTAGAAAGTGTAAAAAAGATACAAATATAGGCATGTTTCCCTTCCTAGCCAAATAATGAAGCTCCAGGTGAAGATCCCAGTCTGCACCCAGTCTGCTTCCTTGACTCTCAGTGTTTCTATTTAATGTTAGACACACCTGAAACCAACCTGCTAACAGTCTAAATAGGCTCTAAAAAACTTTACTCTTCCACTAAACAGAGAACTCATTTTCATACCCAACTTATGCAAGTAGCTCACAACCACTGCCCTCATTTCAAGGTTTCACCACCTTGATTTCAAGATTTACTGGATTCAGTTTCAAGCCCTTCACTGCAAGAGCAGTGTGGCCAGCAGGGCAAGGGAGGGGATTCTGCCCCTTTACTCTGCTCTCATCAGACCCCACCTGGAGTACTGTGTGCAGTTCTGGAACCCTCAGCACAGGAAGGACATGGAAGTGTTGGAGCGGGTCCAGAGGAGGGCCACAAAGATGATCAGAGGGCTGGAGCAGCTCTCCTATGAGGACAGGCTGAGGGAGTTGGGGCTCTTCAGCCTGGAGAAGAGAAGGCTTCGAGGGGACCTGATAGTAGCCTTCCAGTATCTGAAGGGGGCCTACAGGAAGGCTGGGGAAGGATTATTTACAAGGTCCTGCAATGACAGGACAAGGGGCAATGGGCTTAAACTGGCAGAGGGGAGATTTAGACTGGATGTTAGGAGGAAGTTCTTTACAGTGAGGGTGGTGAGGCACTGGAACAGGTTGCCCAGGGAGGTTGTGGCTGCTCCCTCCCCGGGGGGGTTCAAGGCCAGATTGGATGAGGCCTTGAGTGACCTGTACTAGTGGGAGGTGTCCCTGCCTATGGCAGGGGGTTGGAACTAGATGATCCTTGAGGTCCCTTCCAACCTTACCATTCTATGATTCTATGATTCTATGACACTGAGAGGATGGTGCACGTCCAGGGATGGGCAATGAAGGGTCTGGAGAACAGAGCTGGTGAAGAGCAGCTGAAGAAGCAAGGGTTGTTTAATTTGGAGGAGAGAAGGTTGAGGGCAAACCTCATTTCTCTCTCCAACCCCCTGGAAGGAGTACAGGGTAATAAGATCTTCCCTCCAGGCTGAACAAATCCAGTTCTCTCAGCCTTTCTCTGATAGGACAAGGTTTTGGTGGTCCCACCAGCACAAGCAGAGGAACACCCACAGGAGAGCCCTGAGCACTGTTTGCTAGGCAGGCTGGACAAAGGGCAGGTGGGGAACAGCTCCTGCAAAGCACCAAAGCTTGCACCAGGGTAATTTTCCACTGCCCACCTGAGCAAACAGAACAGATGTGCAGCAGCTGAGAGTCCAGCCCATCAAACCTGTCTGCTTGCAGCATGCTACAAAGCAGTGACAAGAGCGTCACCCTTACAGACAGCAGCAGGGAATGATGAAGCTGGGAACACTGTGCTAAGACAACCAAGGTCACTGGCTGCTTACCCCAGATGCAGCTCCATCAGCCTGACCTTTCTGTAGTAAGTGGTGATTTCAGATTAAACAACCTTTCAGTTCAGAAGGAAAGGGAGAGGAGTCATGGATGCCCTGCTCACAGTTCATGATGAGACTCCCAGCTCCAATCTAAAGGTCACTCACAATGCTTTGAAAGCAACACTGCTCTTCGTTTTTGGCATGTTTCACAGCATACTCTCAACAGCAACTCCACACAGCTCTCTGGCCAAGAAAGAGCCTCAACCTTCCCTAATCAGAGAACAGTTTGGGTTGGAAGGAACCCTTAATGCTTCTCTGGTCCAATCCTCCTGCAGTAAGCTGGGACATCCCCAACTAGAGTAGGCTTCTCAGAGCCCCAGCAAACCTGACCTTCAGTGTCTCCAGGGATGGGACTTCCACCATCTCCCTGGGCAACCTGTTCCACCATCCTTACATTAAAGAACTTTCTCCTTACTCCCACGTTAGCAGGTGTGCCAGAATTCCCAGGAAGAACACTGGTACAAATCATTAACTAGCTAGGCTATATTACACTTCCATGAGCACTTGCACTCTGGGGACTGCTGCCCTCACTGTGCTGGGTGGTCTAGTCCAGTCAGCCTCTGCTTCCCCTCCCAAAGAGGGCCATTAGAAATGGTTATAGAGAGGGGTTTCTGACTTGGTTGGTTGAGTTGGGTTGGGTTTTCTTAAATCCTTCCTGAACTACCTGTAGAAATATCCTCACCTTTGTCAAAATCCTTGGTGAGCATGGCACCAGCTGCAGTCAATTCAATTTCTTCACTTCCAAGACTGAAAACATGTGGACATGAAAACTCATTACAGCTTTTAAAACTACTGTGGCTTCGACTAAACATGAGGAAAACTTCTGTTGTGAGGGTGGTGGAGACCCAGAGCAGGCTGCCCAGAGAGGTTGTGGAGTCTCCTTCTCTGGAGAGCTTCCAAGCACAGTTGGCCACTGTGATGCTGGACAAGCTGCTGTGGGTGTCCTGCTTTAGCAGGGGGTTGGACTAGATGATCACAGAATCACAGAAACCTCCAGGCTGGCAAAGCCCCTCAGGAGCACCAAGCCCAACCTAGAACCCTACTCTGCAAGATTCACCTTAAACCATAGCCCCAAGCACCACATCCAAACCACCCTGAAACACAGCCAGGCTGGGGGACTGCACCACCTCCCTGGGCAGCTCATTCCAGTCCCTGACCACTCTGAGAAAATTTTTTTCCTAACTTCCAATCTAATCTAATCTGATCTCCAGAGGTCCCTTCCAAACCCACCATGCTGGAAGTGTGTGCATTTAGCTCCTGGGGAGCTAATTTGCCTCTGAGGAGGCAAAAAGCTTTCCTGAAGCTAAGTATAGATCTTTTTCCTCTTCCCTATGACGTGACTTGTGTGAGGAAGCAAAGTGGTGCATTCTCAGCCACATGGCAAGAGAGAAATGACCACAAATCAAGAAGCACTCCAAGAACGCTGGAGGAAAGGTAAAAAGCCAAGGTCTGACTGAACGCATTGTTGTTAATCACAATATCTCAAGCATGCCTCTCAGCTGCCAGTTTGTAAACACTGTCCACTCAATACTGCTTCTGAGGAAGATGATGATGTTGATTCCTGTCTCTGCATGAGAGAGATGAACTATGAAACTGCCTCTGTGCTTCCCCAGCCTCTTCAAAACAAGAGAGCCAAATGGCATTCAAATAAATTAATGCTAAACGCAACACAGAGCAGCTCATTTCCCCAGCAGCTGAGCTGCTCCTCATACAGCAGAGCTGCTTCCTTCACCCATGCCTGCTCAGCACTTTGTGCTGTGGGCTGTGCTATGGGTATATGAGAGTGGCAAAGGCAGGATTGATGATGGTCAGTGATCAATTCCCAGGAAGTTCACTTCCTGCATGGAGATTCCCCCACCTAACAACTGGGATCTTCACATTCAGATTTGGGGTTAGATTTGGTTTGTATCTCTGGAAATATCTGCTGAGAGAGCTGGAGAACACCCGTGGGGAGCTCTTAATCCATGGGATGCCAGAGCCTGGAAGCAAACGAGAGCTGTTTGTGCTTTTAATCCATCTGGAGCATTGCTTCAGACACTCGCCCATGCAGGGAAGCTCTCTCCAGAGAAGACTCAAGCTGGTAGTGAAGATGGGGAATGAAACCTCTGTGCTCACACAGCACAGCTAAGCTAAGGACTTTCTGGAGACAAGCAGGTTGGCTGCTCTGTCTCTCTCTTCTCTGAGCTCAACAGCTAATTAGTGGGGAAAGCTTCATCACATCCCTAAGGAAGGAGCTCCTTGGCAAAGAAGCAGCCATGGGGCTCCTTCAGCACCCCAAGATGTCTTAGACTGTGGCATGGTAACAAAGCCTAAAGAAGCTGCTCCCAACACTTCAGAGAATGGTTTAGCTTGGAAGGGAACTTCAAGATCATCCAGTTCCAAGCCCCTGCCATGGCCAGAGACACCTCTCACTATCCCAGGTTGCTCAAGCCTCATCCAACACTTCCAGGGAGAGAGCAACCACCACCTCCCTGGGCAAACTGTTGCAGTGTCTCACCACCCTCACTGTCAACAATTTCCTCCTAACAACCAGTCTCAATCTGCCCTCCTCAAGCTTCAGTCCATCCCCTCTCATCCTGCCACTACAAGCTCTGTTGGTATAGGTGTGACTGTCTGGTACAGCACAGCTTCACTATGGTCTGCCCAGGTTCTGGGGATGAGCACTTCCAAGCAGGCAGCCTTACAGCAAGGCAGGCTGCCAGCAGGCTGGAGATGACTTGGGAACATGAAAATATGACTTTTGCACAGAGTGCTGCTGCTGGTGAAGGCCAACAGTGCTGACCTTATCAAACCAGCCCTGCCCCTCCCTCTCCATTCGGGTAGCTGCTGTCCCCACACCCCTGCAGCAGGAAAGGGCAAGAGCAGAGGACAGCAAATGACATTCAAATGATTGGTGATGGTGGCAATTTCAGCTTTCTCCCAAAGAGCAACTCACTTCTGTGTGTATCCCAAACAATGCAATGGAAAATTTTTCCTCTAGCAAGACACAAGCCAGGCAGTTCATTTCTGACCCCTCCATCAATCCCTGGTTCAGGAAGGGCTGTTAAGTGGAAAACAGAGTAACAAATGCAGCCACCAAGAGCAAGATGACATCCAGACAGATTCTCCCTGCCTTAAAGCTCTGCACAGAAAATGAAGTTTTCCTTACTCACTTCCAGCTATTTCTTTCTCCATTATCTCCTTTTGTGCTTTAGAACCTGCAAGCATCATTCAAAGGCATCACTCCACAGTGTATGTTCATAGTTCTAGCTCTGAAAGACTTCAGGAGAGAAGTTACAGGGATTTCTGTATCAGGAATTGTGGCCAGCAGGACTAGGGCAGGAATCACCCCCCCCCCCCCCCCCCCCCCCCGTATTCAGCACCATGAATACTGGGTTCAGTTTTGGGGCTCTCACTACAAGAAGGACATTGAGGGGCTGGAGAGGGTCGAGAGAAGGGCAACAAAGGTGGGGAAGAGTCTGAAGAGTAGGGTTGGGGAGGAGCAGCTGAGGGACCTGGGGGTGTGCAGCCTGCAGGAGAGGAGGCTGAGGGCAGAGCTCGTAGCTCTCTGCAGCTCCCTGAGAGGAGGCTGCAGCCAGCTGGGGTCGGCATTCTCTTCCTAGTAACAAGTGAGAGGATGAGAGGAAATGGCCTCATGTTGCACCAGGGGAGGGTTATGTTGGACATGAGGAGCAATTTCTTCCCCACAAGGGTTGTCCAGCCCTAGAACCGACTGTCCAGGGCAGTGGTGGACTCCCCATCCCTGGAGGCCTCTGGAGAAGCTGTGCAGCTGTGGTGCTGAGGGATAGGGTTCAGCAGCAGACTTGGTAGGGTTGGGTTAATGGCTGGACTTGCTGACCCTGAGGGGTCTTTTCCAGCCTGGAAAGTTCTACAGCTCCATCACTCTGAGGAGAAACTTGTGACTGAGGTCTGCACAGAGACCACTCCTGCCGCTTCAGCCTCTGGCCATCCAGGAGGCCATGCCTCCTGCTACCTGCAGCTGGCACAGACTGTGCTGTCACTTAGACTCTACCACTCCTGCCCCTCCCCCCCTTTTTTTGGTTCCCACTTAACCACAAAGCATTCAGAAGGATCAAGAGGTAAGTGGAAATTTTTCATTTCCTGGCACAAGCAGAGAACATTATGCTAAAAATGGAGAGAATGCATCAAAATTAATATCTTGGAAGGGTAATTAAAGTCTAAGCAACTGGACTGCTGTGTATGCTCATTTATTTGCTTTTATTCTCTATCTTTTTTTTTTTTTTCCCCTCTCAAATCTTCTTCCAGAAGCAACACTTAGAAAGTTTAAAGCATGATGCTTTGGAGATAAATTGCACTTAAAGGTTAGAGTGCAAAACTAGATCTCTTAGCCCTGCAGAAGATGACTTATTAATTGCCCTAGATGCAGGCAGGCTCATCAATTTGTTCATATAATTTGACGAGGGGAATTGATTTACTACCCCAGTGCAATGCTAGAATAAAGGCACATCAATTCTGCCTTTCTACTGCTCCTCCCTCCTCCAAAGCATTCTGCTGGACTGCATGTCAGCCTGAATTATTAGTCTATAATCATCCAGAGATTTATTTAACTGCTGCAGCACAGCCAGTTAATATTAATTTACACTCATATTTGAATTTCACCTTTATGTTTACTGTTGTCATAACAACAAGGCAAAAATTATGGATTGCATTGAAACCAGAGCCTGGTTCTGGAGCAGCAAGGGAAGATCAGGGAGCTCTTTGATTCTCTTGTGACACATCCTTCTCAGCAAGGCAGTACAAAGAAAGGTACACCACAGCCTCTGTGAAGGCATAAATTGTTTGAGGAGTGGGCCAATGCCAACGAGTCAAGAGCAAGGTTCTGCATCTCAATTAGGCCAACCCCAGGCCCAAATCCAGGCTGGGTGCAGAGTGGGTTGAGAGTAGCCCTGAAGAAAGAGACTTGGCAGTGTTGGCTGCTCAGCAGCTCCCCAGGAGCCAGCAGTGGCCTGATGTAGCCCAGCAGGCAGCTATGTGCAGGGTTGCAGCCAGAAGAGTGTGGGCAGAGGGCAGGAGAGAGGATTGTGCCCCTTGATTCTGCTCTGCTGAGACCTGACCTCCAATCCTGCCTGCAGCTCTGGCATCCCCAACAGAAGGACACAGAGCTGCTGGAGAGAGTCCAGAGGAGACCACAAAGATGATCCAGGGGTTGGAGCAGCTCTGCTGTTAGGGTAGACTGAGGGAGCTGGGGGAGGTTCAGCCTGGAGAAGGGAAGACTTCAGGGAAACCTTAGAGCTGCCTGGCAGTAGCCGAAGGGATCCTGCAGGAAGGCTGCAGAGGGACCTCCTGAGGGTGGCTGAGACAGGCCAAGGGGGAATGGTTTGGAGTTGAGAATGAGCAGCATTAGACTGTATTTAGGAAGAAGTTCTTCAGTATGTGGGTAGTGAGAGTCTGCCACAAGGAGGCTGTGGATGCCTGCTGCCTGGGAGTGTTCAAGGCCAGGCTGGATGAGGCCTCCCTCATGAGAGGTCTCCCTGCCCATGGTGGGGAGGTCAGAGGAGATGAGCTCTGAGGTTTCCTGCAACCTGAGCTATTCTAGGATAAACAGCACACAAGGAGCAGGTTGAAAACTTTGTAAAGTATTAATTATGGGTTTAAACTGGAAGAGGGTAGATTTAAACTGAATGTTACAAAGAAGTTCTTTACAGTGAGGGTGGTGGAGGCACTGGAACAGGTTGCCCAGGGAGGTTGTGGTTGTTCCCTCCCTGGAGGTGTTCAAGGCCAGGTTGGAGGAGGCCTTGAGTGACCTGTACTAGTGGGAGGTGTCCCTGCCTGTGGCAGGGGGTTGGAACTGGATGATCCTTGAGGTCCCTTCCAATGTTACCATTCTATGATTCTATGATTAAACAAATATTGCTTAGCAAAACAAGAACAGAACTAAAATCCAACTGAAGTAATTTTTATCACTGCCAAATCCTTTCCCAAAGCCAAGGCTGCAGACCAAGGTGTTCTGTGTGACAGAACTGGAAGAACTTCTTCCCCAATCCATCACTCCTGACCCAACACTCATTACAGATGGAAATGCTTATTCCTGCCTCCTTCTCCATCAGCTTGTGTGACTCTTCAGCTGACTTGCATTCCAACAGCTCTTGGGAGAGATGACCCAGCAAGATGCAACCTGATTAAGGCTGCACTATCAGAGTGCACCAAGTTCATTTCCCACGCAGCACAAGGGCCTCTGCATGCTCAGCTTTATGGCTTGGGAGAGCACCACAGTCGTTGCTAAGATGGGTCTGTGCATTTCCTTCTATGTGTACACTGCTTTGAGGCTCACACTGCCTGGAAACATAACTGATGCTCCTACTTCAAGCTTGCAGGTTTGAAGACAGCTTGAATTGGCAAAACACAACCACAGAGCCAGCAGCAGAGCACTGGAAAGAGCCACTTCAACAAGAGGATTTTCTCACACAAGCAATGAGAAATCAAGGTCAAAAACCTATCTATTTAAAAAAGAAGCCAAAATTAAGAGATTTGCTCAGAAATTTTCACCATACCATAATTTATGGGGTAGAGAGATGAGGCAAAATCACAAAGGTTTCCAGAAGTGAGAGGGATTCTAGGGAAGGGACGAAAAGGAAAAGTAAGCACAAGATCTCATAGGTTGGTAGAAGGGTTTTAGAATCATAGAATGGTAAGGTTGGAAGGGACCTCAAGGATCATCCAGTTCCAACCCCCTGCCATAGGCAGGGACACCTCCCACTAGTACAGGTTACTCAAGGCCTCATCCAATCTGGCCTTGAACACCTCCAGGGAGGGAGCAGCCACAACCTCCCTGGGCAACCTGTGCCAGTGCCTCACCACCCTCACTGTAAAGAACTTCCTCCTAACATCCAGTCTAAATCTCCCCTCTGCCAGTTTAAGCCCATTGCCCCTTGTCCTGTCATTGCAGGACCTTGTAAATAATCCTTCCCCAGCCTTCCTGTAGGCCCCCTTCAGATACTGGAAGGCTACTATCAGGTCCCCTCGAAGCCTTCTCTTCTCCAGGCTGAAGAGCCCCAACTCTCTCAGCCTGTTTTGGTTGGTATGTTGAAAATCCTCTAGTTACAACCTCTCTGACATGGTCAGGGACACCTCTCAACTACACTCAGTTGCCCAATGCATGATCCAACCTGGCCCTGACCACCTCCAGAGAATGGGCATCCAGAGACTCTCTGGGCAACCTTTTCCAGACTCTCAGCACCCTCACGCTGAAGAACTTCCTCAGCTCCGCTCTAAGCCTGCTCTGCCTGAGCTTCAAACCATTCCCCCTCGGCCTGTCTCAGACACCCTCAGCAGCCTTCCTGCAGGATCTCTTCAGCTATTGGCAGGCAGCTCTCAGGTCCCCCTGCAGCCTTCTCTTCTCCAGGCTGAATAACCCAGCTCCCTCAGCCTGTCCTCACTGCAGAGCTGCTCCAGCCTTGGGATCATCTTAGTGGCCTCCTCTGGCCTCACTCCAACAACTCTGTGACCTTCTCTTTCTGGTGACACCAGCACTGGAGGTAGGATTGCAGAGGAGGTCTCAGCAGAGCAGAGGCAAGGGACAGAATGCCCTCTCTTGCTCTGCTGCCCACACTTATCTGGCTGCAGCCTCCCATACCTAGGATTTTCCAAGGTCAGACTTTTCTGTACACTTAAAACTAATCTTCAACTTCTTTGGATTTACAAACCTGATTACCAGACACTTCACCCCAGCATCCATTTACTTAGAGAAGATTTAGCCAGCTCATTAGCACACAGCAGGAGACATTTCTAGCAGGCAGCAGCCCCAGGCTCAGCAGTGACCCTCAGAAGTCCTGCTTCCAGACTCGGGGAGGGCCAGGTGTGACTCAGAGTGAAGGAGCTTGGCTGTGCAAGAGGGCAGGCAGTGTGCCTGCCAAAGTCACTGCTCAGTGCCTCTCATTGCTCCAAACTCTCAGCTCACAAAGGACTTTAATGTACTTCACAAGCTATAAAATACAAAGGAATGGCCAAACTTAGCTTCTAGCCAAGCAATTCAAAGAGTCTGTTTATTTTAAGACAGCAACTGCAACCCAGTGGATGGAGAGAAATCACAGCTCCCTGGTTATGGTCAGTACTGAAGTACAAGAAGCATGGCTCAAAACAGCTATGGACTGCTCTGAGAATGGATCAAAGGTAGGAAGCAGAACAATGTCTGTTTTGATTGCCCATCTTCAAACAGCAGGTGACTGGGCATGGAGCAAGGGGAGGCATGGGAGATGCAGTCATCACCTGCATGTGGCAAGCATCCATGGATCCCAGACTGGTTTGGGTTGGAAAAGACCTTTCAAGCTCATCCAATCCACCCCACTCCAGCCAGCAGAGACACTCCCAACTAGAGCAGGTTGCTCAGAGCCCCAGACAACCTGACCTGTAATAGTTCCAGGCATGGGAACCATTGCATCCCACCTCTCTGGGCAACCTGGGCCAGGGTCTCACCACCCTCAGTGCATAAAATTTCTTCCTCCTTTCCAGCTTGAATCTCCTTATTTTAGATTGAAACCATCACCCCTTGTCCTGCCACAACAGGCCCTGTTCAAAAGCCTGCGCTCAGCTTTCTTCTCAGCCCCTTTAAGCACAGGAAGGCCACCAGAAGGTCTCCCTGGAACATTCTTCAGGCTGAACACCCTCAACTCTCTCAGTCTGTGGTCAGAGCAGAGTTCTCCAGCCCTTGGATCATTTTTGATCTCTACTGACCAAAGGGAAACAAAACCTTTGCTTCCCACAACTGTGAGCACTTAGGAGCAGACACTGGTATGCAGGATCAGATTGCTCATGTCTGTGTGTCCTGCCTCAATGCTCTGCAGAACATTTATATTCTGCTGTTTTACTGCTGAAGCCATTACACTGCCAGTGTCACAATAAATCACACAACTTTTCACATGGGCTTGTTTGTAAATGAGATTTCCAGCCACAAATGCATGTGAATAAACCCTCACAGCACCTGCAGGTTTTACCTTCTCTCCCTAGCCAAGATCACGCAGAAAACAAAGCCAGCCACCTTGGTGTCTAGACACGAGGCTTTGATCTAGACTGGCCTGAGAACATTGTCACTCCACTTCATGGGACGTGGATTTTTTCATACTTCAGCCCCTGCAGATCAATATTCTAATAGAGCCAGAGCAGAATGGCAGAAGGATGGAGAGCACATGGCCACTGACCTGCTGCAGACGATGGCACAGCCTGGTGTCCTGAGCCAAGCCTGGGCAGAGGGTAAAGCGGTGTGGAGATAGAAAAATTCCTTTGGAGTAAACTGAACTGCCAGGAGGGGGCTGATGAGTTGGGTGTGATATGGCCAAACTCCTGGTAACCCATAGAGCAGAGGCAAAATGGGAAGAGAAAGGAGAGAGAGGAAGAGAGAGAATTTAGAAATCAGAGCAAAAGAAAGGTATCTCCAGCCCTTGAATCTTGGAACCAGGCACAGGCCAAGCCCTTCTGTGGCAGATGTACATCCCAGCAGGACCTCCTGTGCTGGATGCAACCTGTGGGCCCCAGAAGTCAGGGGTCTTGCACACTCTTCTGGCAGAAGGGACACACACAGAGTCTCTCCAGATCACAGAGAGGTGTGCAGCAGGCCCCTGCAGTGCAGTGTGGTGCTGTTACACACAGTGGCTCAGCAGAGCCATGGGGCACAATCCCCTCTCTTGCCTCGGTGCACTGTTTGGGCTGCAGCCCTGCACTCAGCTGCCTGCTGGGCTGCATCAGGCCACTGCTGGCTCCTGGGGAGCCTCCTAACAACCAACATGCCCAAGACTCTTCTTTCAGAGCTGCTCTCAACCCACTCTGCACACAGCCTGGACCTGTGCCTGGGGTTGGTCTGACCCAGGTGCAGGACCCTGCAGGAGGAACTGCAGAGAACAGTCATAGAAAGGATGTCTGAGCTGAAGGCATTGCTCAGACAGGGGGAAAGCCAACAGCTCAACGCATGCAACCTGTCAAAGGAACATGATTCCTGTAGTCTCACCCTGGAAGCAGCACAAGTGGCTGCAAAAGACACTCAGAGCTGCACCAGGTGTAGTTCAGCACCACAAAGTTCACTCTTGCAGCCTCATTTTAAGCTTTCTCTCAATGTCAATTTAAGATAACAAATTTCAACAAGGTTTCATCAGTTCTGTCACTCAACCTGGACACCTCAAGAGTTCAACCCATTCAATGCAAGAAAAGCCCTGAGTGAGAGGAGGAGGAGAAGGTGGGAAACACTGGATTCTCCATGACCTTTTGCTGATTTCCAACAGCCCATCTCCTGTCCATGCAAGCACTGTTCCTTTTAGTACAGAGTAATGACTTGTTACCTCTGTCACCTCAAAATGGAGAAGAATTCCATCTGGCACTAAGGATTAGCAGCCCAATTGTCTGTGTCTTGACCTAAAGGTCAGTGTGGTAAGAACAGAAAGCCCTGAACTGCAAAACCAAAGTGTATTTTGAATACCTGCAATCACTCACATCTCAGCATCCATCTCATAAACCTGATCTTCCCCACCTTCCCCGCAATGGGAAGGGCTCACAGCATAAATGCATCAACCCCAGGCTCTGAGGCATCCATGAGAAGCAGCTCTGCTGCTGCTTGGGTGGACATAGACAGGTTGGATGTATCTAAAGCTTTCTACCACTTTCATTACACTTAATCCTAGAATCATAGAACTGTTTTGGCTGGAAAATACCTCCAAGATCAGGGACTCCAACCATTATGAAGTGCAGATACTACAGGTACAGGTTTTGAACTGCTCAAAAGGCTTCTCCAAAATTATACTGGCAAGCACTGACCTCACTAAGTTTCTCCTCCACTCCTTTCTCTTCCAGGCTGAGTGCAATCTTAACCAACCTCATTCCTTATCTATTAATCCTGCTACTCAATATCTACTCATTCTGCTGTCCTCATTAACTGCCCAACCTTCAAACATACACTCCACCATCCAATCTCACCTGTACTTCTTGTGTTGAGGCTCAGCTCCACTTCACAGGCAGGAGGAAGGGGACACAACAGGTGAAGAATCTTCCAATTTCCTGCATATTGCAGAAAGAAGTAGTAGAAGATAAGTAACAGGTTGTGGAGCAGCACACAGCATGGGCCAGGGGTTTCTGCCTCCTAAGTCTGAGGAGCTCATTTGGATGGGATAATTGATTTCAAGTGAAAGCACATGGTTGATGAACAGGGGAAAAGGAGATGAGAAGATGCTAAGAGCTTCCTCAACCTTAGGGCACAAAATAACCAACCGGAGGAGCAAAAGCCTTGGTTCATGGAAGCAGCAGCATGTAAAGAACCCAAGTGCGACTCCTTTCTCCTTGCCATAGCTCTGTGTGCTGTTCCCAGAGAAGAGATAGATGAGAGAGAGCAAGCATGACTGCCCTGTTGTCATCACACTGCACAGAAGCAGTTTTTGTGGTGACTGTGATAAAAGAAAAATCAAGGAGTGCTGGTAAAGGACCTACAGACCAGATGCACATTTTTTGAAGATGTTTGTAGCAAACCATAAAATACCAAACTTTGTAGGAATGTTTGTTTATAGCAGTCAGTTGATGATATACAAACCTAAACAACAACTACTGCAGAAAAAAGATTCAAGAAAGATGTTGAGGTGCTGGAAGGTGTCCAGAGAAGGGCAGCAAGGCTGGGGAGGGGCACGGAGCGCAGCCCTGTGAGGAGAGGCTGAGGGAGCTGGGGGTGTGCAGCCTGCAGGAGAGGAGGCTCAGGGCAGACCTCATTGCTCTCTGCAGCTCCCTGAAGGGAGGTTGTAGCCAGTTGGGGTTGGGCTCTGCTGCCAGGCACCCAGGGACAGAACAAGGAGACACAGCCTCAAGCTGTGCCAAGGGAAGTCTAGGCTGGATGTTAGGAGGAAGTTCTTGCCAAGAACTTCCAAGATTGGCATTGGAATGGGCTGCCCAGGGAGGTGGTGGAGTGCCCATCCCTGGAGGTGTTGAAGCCAAGCCTGGATGGGGCATTTAGTGCCATGGTCTGGTTGATTGGCTGGGGCTGGGTGAGCTTGGAGCTCTCTTCCAACCCGAGTGATTCCGAGTGTCTACAGCTACTAGTTACAGATCTATGATATGTAATCTTGTAAGGGCCCAGACCTGCAATGACTAAGGAAAACAAGGAGGAGATAAAGGAGCAGCAGAGGCATCCTGACATCAGCCATAAAAAGAGGGCTGTTGACCAAAGATGGAAAAAACCCTGTGAAGAAGACTGTGCTGGTGCTCACCTCATAACCATTCCAGACCACCAGGGTGGAAGAGGGGAAAATACATTAACGAACTGCAAGAAATAACTGTTAATAGCCCTACCTGTGATTATGAATTGTGTCTGCTCTGGTAATGTGAGCTGTGGCTTGTGCCAGCATGGGGTGTGCAGGACAGCACTGGGTGTGGGCAGGGTCACTCCAGCAGTGACAGAACATAGAATCACAGAATAGTAAGGTTGGAAGGGACCTCAAGGATCATCCAGTTCCAACCCCCTGCCATAGGCAGAGACACCTCCCACTACTACAGGTCACTCAGGGACTCATCCAACCTGGCCTTGAACACCTCCAGGGAGGTTGCGAAGCACAGAAGACCTCCAGGGAGGTTGTGGAGTGTCTCACCACAATTCCAAACTGTTGACCTTTAATCACCTTGGATGGTTCTGTGCTCCACAACCTTCCTGGGCAACCTGTGCCAGTGTCTCACCATTCACTGCTAGCGGTTCAAAACCTGCCAAATGTTTTTCCTGTGCAGACAGAAAGGCGTGGCTGCTGCCTCCCTTGCCCACCTGGCAGAAATTCTAGGCCTTGTAGAACCCAACACAGGATTTCTCACCCCCCTCACCCCCCCCAATTCCAAACTGCATTACTAAAGGTTAACGTGAAGTGTAAATCAGCCTGGAAGAATAAAAGGAAACCAACCCCCAAACCAAATTAAAATACAAACCCGACTCAGAGAGGTTAGTACCTTCAAAACAAGCAAGACTTGGCAAGCAGAGGACAAACTAACGTGCCTCAGCAGCTTGCAATGGACATGCAAAAGAGCTCCTGCTGGAAGGCTTTCAGACACCACACAAAACCGCACCACTTTCTGGAGGAGCACCTCCGCACCACACAGACAGCCCTATTCCTTCTCCCGGCCAAAATCAGCCTCTTCTCCAGGGCGCAAGGGAAAGCAAAGCTCGCCCGGGCCCGGGGCAGCCTCGCACAGGCAGCGGTACAAGATGGCGGCGTATTGCCAGCGCGAGGCGAGGGTCGCCACCTGCGCCACCGCCTGGCCACGGCGCGTGCGCGTCCGCACGCCTCGCGTCATTCTCCCTTGGCCAATCAGGGAGAGGTTTCGGTGCCGATAACCAATCCCCGCAGGGCAAGGGACTGAGCTGTAGTTATGGCGGCCGGGGTCGATCTGAGCGGCGGGTTGGAGCCGGTAGCTGTGGCAGTGGCGCCGCCCGGGGAGGCCCCGCCGGCCTTTCAGGTAGGGGCTGGGGGAAAGACCTGAGGAAGGAGGAGGAGAGGAAAAAGAGGTCAGCGCGCCCTGAGCAGATCAGGCGGTCCGAATGGCCTGGGCCTCTCAGAGGGCCCCTTCAACTCAGGCGGTCCGGAGGGGTCCGGTTCCCTCAGAGGACCCCTGCCGCTCTGGCGGTCCGGAGGGGTCGGGTTCCCACAGAGGGCCCCTGCAGCTCAGGCGGTGCGGAGGGGTCGGGTTCCCACAGAGGGCCCGTGCAGCTCAGGCGGTTCGGAGGGGTCCGGTTCCCACAGAGGACCCGTTCGGGACACCGCTAGCCGCAGCCCTCCCTCTAGAAGGCAGCAGAAGGGTTGTGGCGCTCCTTACTCCTCCGCGATCAACCTTTCGCTGTCTGACTCGTTCTAGGCTCTCTCCCCTGTGCACTTTAGGGATGTAGGCACCCAAGTGTTTTTTCCTCAGTCTGTGGCATTTCATACATTTCAGTCACGTAATTCAGACGTTGCCTGTTAGGAGGAGTAAACCTTTTGTGCAGGAGATGTTAGTTCACAACTTTCTCAGGCATAATCCAGTTTATGACATTTTCCACATGACAGTTGTAGAATGTTTTGGTTGGAAAAGACATCCAAGATCATTGAGTCCAATCTTAGGTCAGCCTCATTGGGACATGGTTTAATGGCCATGATGGTAAGTGCCATGTCCTCACCTTTCTCAAACACCTCCAGGGATGGGGACTCCACTGCCTCCCTTGGGAACTTACAGTTCCTGGAACTGCACCTGTTTGCCTGGGAGCTTGCTCCAGTGATACCAGAAAGGCTTTGGAAAACAGAAGGAAGAAGGTGTAGTAAGCCTGGGGGGAAATACCTACCCCAAAGAGACCCAAAATTCCTATACTGTGTGGCGTACGGGTATTGAAGAGAAATAAGAATGTTTGCAGACAGACAGTGAACAGGAACAGATGGGAACAGATAAAGGACATGAAAGTGGGTTTAGAGGAAAGCCAGAAGGCTTGGGAAAGCTGATGTTTGTGAAAAAGGGAATTTCTGAATGAAGTGGCATGTTTGGCAACACCCAGCAGCCACCAGACGGAAGCGCCTGTGCAGTGTTAATATTTAGCAACAGTACTTACTCCAGGGTTCTAAATAAAGCTTTGCAGGCTGGATCCTGAGAAGCAAAAATACACACATGGCTGTCGAGCTGGCTTTATGTCTTGATTTCCACATTCAGCAACATTTCCAGTAGCTTTTATGTCGTGACAGTCTGAGGCTCTGTAATCATTCACATGCTGGGTCCTTTTGAGAGTCACAGAACGGCTCAGGTTGGAAGGGACCTCAGTGATCATCTACTCCAACCTCCTCACCATAGGCAGGGACACCTCTCAACCAGTCTCAGCTGCTCAAGGCTTCATCCAGTGTGGCCTTGAACACCCCCAGGAAGGACACATCCATAGCCTCCCTGGGCAGCCCATTCCAGAGTCTCCCCAACCTCACACTGAAGAACTTCAGCTTCAGTCTAACCCTGCTCTGCCTCAGTTTCAAACCACTCCCCCTTCGCTTGTCTCTAGACAGCCTGATTAAAACCTTACTTTTTTCTTGCTAAGAAATTATTTCTGGCTGCCAGACTAATTTGAGAACTGAAGTCACAAACAGACTCTCAGGTATTTGTTACAGCTATAAGAAATATCTGATCTGTACTCTTTAAAAAATGTTAGATTTATAGTTGGGAGGTTACAGGAAACGGAGGTGTAGATTTAGACTGCAGATGAGGAAGAAATTCTTGAGTGAGGGTAGGAAGACACTAGAACAGGCTGCCCAGAGAGGCTGTGGCTGTCTCCTCCCTGGAGATGTTCAAGGCCAGGCTGGATGAGGCCTTGGGCAAGCTGGGCTGGTGGTAGGTGTCCCTGCCCATGGCAGGGGGTTGGCACGGGATGATCTTGAAGGTCCCTTCCAACTCAGCCCCTTCTGTGAAGCTGTCAATCTGTGTTCATAATCACATTGCTGCCAAATGCCTGGGTGTGTGCAGGAAATGGAACCAGTTCTGTTCGTGCTGTGACCAGTCCAACCATTCTGCAATCCTGTGATTCCAGTTCAGAGCTAAGTCACAGCCAGACAGCAACTCCCCAAAACTGACTGGAAAGAAACCTTAAGTATCACAAAGATTTGACTCTTGTTCTCTTCCCAGTACAGCCCAGACAACGTGGTTGGAGCAGATGGAGATGTTGACCCCACTGAAATCACCTTCCCAGGTTGTTCCTGCCTTACCAGCTCCTGCCTGCCTCACTCCTGCTCCTGCCTTCGCCGTGGTGAAAATTACAGCAACTCGCGCCTCAGGGCTGCAGAGGAAGAGGAGGGCTACACCAGGCCTGTGTTCGAGTGCAATGCCATGTGCCAGTGTGGGGAATCCTGTCAGAACAGACTCGTCCAGAGGGGCTTGCAGCTCAGGCTGGAGGTGTTCAAGACCGAGAAGAAAGGGTGGGGCCTTCGCACGCTGGAATTCATAGCTCGGGGGAGCTTTGTCTGCGAGTATGCTGGGGAAGTTCTGGGCTTTAAGGAGGCACGAAGAAGAATTCAGGCCCAGACATCAAAGGATTCCAACTATGTTATAGTGGTGAGGGAGCACCTCCACAGTGGGGGGGTCATGGAGACTTTTGTCGACCCCACGTACACCGGTAACATCGGCAGGTTCCTGAACCACTCCTGTGAGCCAAACCTATTCATGGTGCCAGTTCGAGTCGACTCCATGGTGCCTAGGCTGGCCCTTTTTGCAGCCACTGATATTTCTGCTGGAGAGGAACTTTCCTATGACTATTCTGGAAGATTCCATAATCCACCAAACTCTGTCAGAGAACAGAAACCTTCAGAGGAAGATGATGCACTGAGAAAACCTTGCTACTGTGGTTCACATACATGTACTTCCTTCTTGCCTTGGGACAGCTCCCTCTTTTCCACACCAGACCCTTGCTCAGGGACCTCTCCATAGCTTCTCAGCCATGTTCTCTGGAAGTTAAATAAAACTTTGACTATGAATTCCAGTGAGGAAGCAGCTCTGGTTTTGAGGAACAGCTGAAAAAAGCTGAGAATAATTTTTTGCAACATCCGTTTTTTGCACTGTGCAGTTTGAGCTTCAACTGTGTCATAACCTTTCACCAAACACACACAAGGTAGAGGGTCTCGAGGGGATTTGCTGCTCTGCAGGTCATTGGCAAGTCGTTTCTCAGTGTAAAAGACAACTTAGATTTGGACCTGAAAGACTAACCTGACAGTGACTGGGGACAAAAGACATTTTGCTGCTTGTTTCTAAACAATCTGATTTTGTCTCTACCTGTACTTGGTAAGCTTCAGTGTTAACTACTGCACATTTCATGCATGGCCTTCATGCTTCTGCTGCTGAGAAGCATCCCAGTATGGTGGGGTTGGAAGTGATCTCTGGAGATCAGCTAGTCCAACCCCCTGCTAAAGCAGGGCACTCAGAGCAGCTTGCCCAAGACCAGAATGCCTACTGGGGCTAGAAGCTCTCCATAAGGAGACTCCACCACCTCTCTGGGCAGCCTGCTCCAGGCCTCCAGCAACCTCACACCAAACAAGTTTCTCCTCCAGTTTAGCTGCAGAATTAGGACTAATTTACACATGGCTGTGGTGTTAGTTAAAGATTATCATGTGATTGTTGGTCATTAAGGTCACTTCCGTCAGAACAAAAACCTTGCAGAGGGTTTCATCTGCAAGGCAAAAGCAGTTCACAAGGTGTTGACTTCATTCCTTGCCTGATCAAGGGTGTCTGCTTCGACAGGAAGACCTCTCTCCAGGTCTGCACACTGCACTGGATACCAGATCACAACCAGGGCTGTGAGGTCTTTTGTCCTACCCAGAGCCTGCCCTAGTTTTCTTCCCTCAAAGGGAACTGTGCAGGGTTGGAAGGGGATGATCCCATCTACTTCCTCTTTCCCTTCTGGAAAAAGTGTCACCAGTAGTTGGATACCAGCTGCATGCCTGCTCCCCAGGATGAGGGGGGTTTGCAAGCTGACAGCCAGCTGTGTTACCTTCCTGTCAGCAGTGTGCTCCTGGCATGACCTGGAGTAGCTAAGAAAGTGGAGAGTCAAACAAACCAACCCCAAAATGCAACCCCCCAAACACAGGTAGTGGCATCTGCTCCCTACATCACCAGCTTTGAAGCAGAGAACACAGCCCTGCCTCTGTCACTCTGCAATGCTACCCTTACAGTCCTAGCCAACAGCAGCTGGTATCAGACAACCTGGCTAGGACACAATTGNTCCCATCTACTTCCTCTTTCCCTTCTGGAAAAAGTGTCACCAGTAGTTGGATACCAGCTGCCTGCCTTGGAAGGCCACTCAAGGACATAAAATCTGCTGTCAACAAGTTCTAAAGCATGAGGGCAATCCCAGAATCCCAGCATGGAGTGGGTTGAAAGTGAGATCACTCTGGAGATCAGCCAGTCCAAGGCCCCGGCTCAAGCAGGGCACCCACAGCAGCTTGCCCAGCAGCACACTGCCCAGCTGGCCTTGGAAGCTCTCCACACAAGGACACTCCACAACCTGACTAAGCAGCCTGCTCCAGGCCTCCAGCACCCTCACACCAAGTAAGTGTTGTCTCCTGTTCAGATGGTACCTCCTGGGTTCCAGTTTGTGCCCATTGCCCCTTGTCCTGTCCCTGGGCACCACTGACATGCATGGCCTCATCCTCTTGCCCCCCACCCCTTAGGCAGGATTCTGTTATGCCCATTTCCCTTCCTCAATTTTCTCTGCTCTAAAAACAATATAATAAAAATATCTCAGAGTTTCAAATTTTACCTTATTAGCCCCTAGGGCTCACAGGTACCTCTGGCAGCTTCTCACTAACCATCTTGATCCAAGGAGAACATTTGTTTACCTTCAGTTTGTTGTGAAGCTTTCTTTGCAGCTTTGCAGGTACCCAAATGAAGCCAACACCACAGCTGTGACACTGTGCTCCTCCATCAATAAAGTGCAGCATAAGTAAATGCTTACAGTTTATTCCAACGTGTACAATATTTCTGACCATGATCCCCCTGAGCATTGCTACCCCTCAGCTGCAGAAGGCACTTTCTAGAGCAGCAAGTCAAAAAAAAAAATTAAAAAATTCTGGACCTGATTTTCCCTGCAGCAGGAGTGTTAAGAGCTGCACTCTCTGCCTGCCTGCCAATCCTCACCCCCCACTCCTTCAATCTTTTAAAGCTGCTTAGAATTTAACTGCTTCAGATTTTATTTACAGCCCTCTAGAAAATTAGGTCCCTGTAGAAATTCAAACTATGTAAAAATGTATTTATGATTTAATTAAAAAATAAAACTATTCCATAAATAGCTTTTCTGAAGGAGCTATTAACCAACCTTTTACAACACATTCAGCTTGCTCAGCTTTGTGCTAGATCACTGCAGGCTACTCTGGCTCAAACCTGTGGAATGCACCACTAAAACATTTGGTCAGGATGAAGTCCAGGCCAGGCTCCCCCAGAGACAAACCCAAGAAGGTTCTCCAAGAGACGCTGAGTTGTGCTGGATTGTTCTGCCCTCAGTGGGAAGGTGAAGCATTGGAGTTTTGTCTGTTCTGTGTCACATCTCTTCAGCCAGAGGTGACACTGAGCCCTCCAGACCCCGGTGTGACCCCCACTGGTCAGGGTAGGTGTGGCACGGTGTCTGCTGCGCAGCGGAAGCCCAGGTTGGAGGCGGAGCTGTCGGGAGTGTTCTGGCTGCGGGCCGCACAGCGGTAGCGGTAGCAGTAAGCCTGGGGGCAGAGGAGAGAGACCCTCAGCACAGACAGCACAGCTGCTGCCTCCTCAGCTTCACACAATCATCCAGCTCCAACCACCTCCCACCAGCCCAGGTTGCTCAGGGCCTCATCCAACCTGGCCTTGACCACCTCCAGGGAGGTTGTGGAACACAGAATCGCAGAATGTAATCAAATATCCCATTGGGTGATTCTGTGCTCCACAACCTCCCTGGGCAACCTGCGCCTGTGTCTCACCACCCTCAAAGTCAACAATTTCGTCCTCATCTCCAATCTCATTCTCCCCTATTCCTGCCCAAAGCCATTGCCCTTCATCCTGTAAAAAGTCCCTTCCTGACTTTCCTCTAGTCCCCTTCAGGTACTGAAGGCTGCTCCGAGGTCTCCCAGGAGCCTTACACAAGAGTTTGCTGGGTTAATTGGGCAAAGTATTTCCAACATATTGATAGCTCAATAAACAGATAAAAGCAACTGCTAGAAATAAGGGAAACCTCCTCTCCAGAACCTTCCCCAGCTTTGTTGCCCTTCTCTGGACCTGCTCCAGCCCGTCAGTGTCCTTCAAGGAGTGAGGGCCCCAAACCTGAACCCAGTCATCAAGGTATGGTCTCACCAGTGCCCAACAGAGAGAACAAGCACTCCCTTGGTCCACTGGCCACACTGTTGCTGATCCAGGCCAGCATGTTCATGGTCTTGGCCACCTGGGCACGCCCTGGACCATGTCCAGCTGCTGCCAACCAGAACTTCAGGTCCTTTCCTGCTGGGCAGTTACCAGCCACTCTGCTGCACGCCCAGAGCCTTCATGGGGTTGTTGTGACCCAAGTACAGGACCTGGCATTTGGCCTCGTTGAACCTCATCCCACTGACCTCTGCCCATGGATCCAGCCTGCAGATCCCTCTGCAGAGCCTCCCTACCCTCCAGCAGACCAACACTCCCTTGAGCTATCTGGCAAATAAAAGCCTGCTGAGTCTTCCTGAAAAAGGTGTAACTTTCAGCCTCAGCCAGCTGAGAGGTCACCCAGCAGCAGGTCAGATGATTAGACTGAAAGCACCCAGTGAAGAGCCCCTGCACTACAAGTGGGGTTTGTCTGGCTCCACAGCCTAGTTTCATCACCTAGAAAAGCGACTAGGACAGCCCAGAATCTTCCCAAGCCTTCCAAATGGGTCATGCTCCTCGTCGCCGAACAAGAGTTCATTTAATCAGAACTGCTAATTAGCAGCTGACATTGATTTCACCTAAGGAGGAAATCAGTGGAGAAAATGGGATCTCACTGTCCAAACTTTAATCTCATTACGAGGATGATTTGGCAAGCTGCAGGCTTTGGAAGGGAAGCAGCACAGACCAGCTCTGATGAGCAGGAGCCCTGCAAGGAGCACTCGGCCCAGCGCTGCCGGCAGAGCTTCGCACAGGAGCTGTGGCTGCTGCACACTGGGGCTGGCCACACCTTCAGGAGGAACTTCACATCTGCTGGCAGGCAGGGTGAGAGATTCATCTCCCAGCAAGCACTCTGCAAACACCTGATGTCCCTTCTGCAGCAAGAGTGGCTCTGTGTGAAAGGGCCCATCCACGCTGCCTGCTCTCACAAGCGTCACTTGAGCACACAGCGACAGTGGGAGGCACACAGCAGCTTCACTTCTGCAGCTCAAACCTGAGCTACAAACCTGGCTAAAGCACCTTCTGTACTTCAATTCCAAGCCAAAGAGAGACCTTGACAGGCTTAAGGGGTGCCCAATGCCAGCCTCCTGAAGCTCAACAAGGCCAAGTGCGAGGTTCTGCACCTGCATCGGGACAATTCCAAGCATAAACCCAGGCTAGGCAGAGAAGAGGAGGTCTGAGGAGAAGAACTTTGGGGTGCTAGCTGAAAAGCAGCTCAGTGTGAGCTGGCCATGTACAGCCACAGCCCAGAAGCCAACCATTTCCTAGGCTAATCCTCAGCAGTGTAGGCAGCAGAGGGGAAGGGATTCCACCCCTCTGCTCTGCTGAGACCTCCCCTTGCAATGCTGGGGGCAGCTCTGCAGTCCTCAGCACAGCACAGACAGGGAACTGTTGAAGCAAGGCCAGAGGAGGCCACAGCAATGCTGGCAGGGTTGGAAGGGCTCTGCTGTGAAGCCAGGCTGGGAGAGTTGGGGGTGTTTAGCCTGGAGGAGGGAAGGCTCCAGGAGACCTTAGAGCAGCCTGCCATGATCTGAAGGGGCTACAGGAGAGCTGGGGAGGGAATTGTGACAGAAACAGGGAGTGACAGGATGAGAGGTGATGGCATCAAACTGGAAGAAGCCGGATTGAGATGAGACATTGAGAAGAAATTCTTCCTGCGAGGATGGTAAGGCACTGGAACAGGTTGCCCAGAGAAGCTGTGGACACTCCAAGCCTGGAAATGTCTAAGGCCAGGCTGGATGAGGCCTTAAGCAACCTCTGCTAGTGGAAAGTGTATCTGACCATGGCAAAGGGGTGAAATCTGAAGGCTTTTAAGGTCCTTTCCATCCTATTCTGTGATTCCCTAAACAAGAAAACCTTAGGAACATGAGCTATTGCTCTTTAAATCCCTCAGCAAGCCTCCAGGCTGCCAGGAAGCTCTGTCAGAAGATGATTTCATTGTCAAGTGAGGGACATTCAGAGCAATGATGAGTGTGAAAATAGCAGAGGCCTTTGGGCATTACCTTATGGCACATATAGGATCCTCCCTTCTTCACTCTGTCCGTCCCTGACGCAGGCCCTTTCTGTGGAGGAGAGGACACTGTCAGTACTTAAAGAACAGGGCTGACAAGCTGTAAGAACAGAGATGCCTAAGGAGCACCATAAATGTTCCAAGAGAACACATTTCAGCTGGGTCTGTCTGAAACAACACTGCTGGGAAAGGTTTGCAGAGGGCTTGGGGGGACCTGCTGCAAACACTGAGCACTGGCATTGATGCTGTTGCACTTTGGGAAGCTCCTGATAATCAGAGAACTGCTTTGGTTGGAAGAGACCTCTGAGGTCAGCCAAGTCCAACCATCAGCCCAACAGCACCATTATGGCTCTGTGACACTGAGTGCATCCACTGGTTCTGACTGCTGGGGACTCTTTAGATCAGGAAAAGAGTATAATAATTATACTTAGGAAGAAATTCCTAAGTGAGAGTGGGCAGACACTGGAACAGTTATGGATGCCCTCTCCTGAGGGTGTTCAAGGCCAGGCTGGATGAGGCTTTGAGCAACCTGGGCTGGTGGGAGGTGTCGCTGCCCATGGCAGGGGTTGGGACTGGATGATTTTTAAGGTCCCTTCCAACCCAACCCATTCAATGAATCCATGATACCAAAAGCTCAGCACAGTGACACTCCAGCAGCATCACGGACATGAAATAGGCCGAAAGAATTTCCCAGAGCTGGCCTCCGACTCCAAATGCTGAAGGAAAACCACACCCAGAGGCAATGCCTGCTGTCTCCAAGCCAGGCTGCCCCTCCACAGCACAGACTCCTTCCATTTCCAGGGCTGCTGGGAACTGTCTTTGCAACACCTGCACCAAGCCCCACTCCAACACCAGCCTCTAACAATCACAATCAACTCAAGCAGCCTGCTGATCTCATTTGAAGGGAAGCCAAGGGAGAGACAGTCAGAAGAAAAGTGACCTAAAAAAAGCTACAGGAGAAGATGACAAAGCAGGGAACAATGAGGCTGCTGAGCAGGATTTCCCATTAAAACCTGCAAATACTGAGCTGCAGTCTCTGCTGTTAGCACCAAAGTAACTCCAGTTTAGAATGAGAAGTGTTATTGTCCTGCTCTCAGACCATCCACAGGTCCCCAGAATCTCTCCAGTATCAGGAAACTGCTTTGAAGACTTTGATTTTAAACTAACTATATTAAAGAACTTTGAGCTCTGCCCCTCTGGAAGAATTCCTGTATATAGGTTATGCTCACTTGGACTCCAGAGAGACTGAAGAGGTTGGCGCTGATACATCTGGTGCTAATCATCTCTCATGTCTCAGAAGGTAACTGCAGCCTGCCTATTTTTGGGACACTTCTGCACATGATGAGATTCAGTTTCCTTACCCATTTCAGCAGAAAACTCTTTTGGAGTTCACTTTGAAGTGCACTGCCTCAGACACCAGATTCTGACTACTAGTTTCCATCTTAGTGTGTAATTAGGTTTGGGTTAGGAGCAGTCCAGATGCTGCTGGAACTGCTGGTGCAGATCTAGAGCTTTCTGGACCCCAAGATGAGTCTGACTTCTTCTCCTGCTAGAGACATCCTACTGGAAGAACAGCAAAAGGTCAACCTCTGCAAGGCTGAGCAAGTTCCTCAAGCTACTTCCAATTGCTAGCTTCCCAGAAAGGCCTCCAGTGCCATCCAGCACACCAAAGAAAGACTACACAAGAAATCACAGAATGGTCTGGGTTGGAAGGGACCTCCAAAGGTCAGCAGGGGCATCCTCAACTAGATCAGGCTGCCCAGAGCCCTGTCAAGCCTCACTGTGAGTCTCTCCAGAGATGAGACCTCAACTACCTCCCTGGCCAGCCTGCTCCAGTGTTCCACTACCCTCATGGGGATGCTGAAATCCTACATCAGAGCTGCTGCTCTCTGAGGCTGAACTGCTTTTGTCACTACAGAAAGCTGTGTCTGAACAAAGCTATCTCTGAGAGCAGGGCTGAGCTCTCTCAGCTTTGGTCATCCTGAATAAACAAGGAGGAGAGGTGATACCAGAATCTGGATCTGCTGAGAGATACTGCATCAGAAACTGGCCCCACACCAAGCTTACCCTGCAGGATCTATTGCTCTGCCTGCCACAAAGAGAATCAGAGGTTAACCTCTCCAAGCCTGGGCAACTGCTTCTGCCCAGAGCTTCAGTTTAGTACATGTGGAGATTCAAATGAGCTAGAAGAAGCCAGAAGGATAACTCCTGATATGCAGTCAGAAGAGTGTGGCCAGCAGGTCAAGGAGAGCATCTCCTCCTCTACTCTGTCCTGGTGACACCACATCTGGAGGAATGGGTCCAGTTCTGGGCTCCCCAGTTCACGAGGGGCAGGAAACCAGTAGAGAGTGTCTGTCAGAGGCTATAGGGATGCTGAAGGGCCTGGAACATCTCTGTGATGAGGAAAGGCTTAGAGGTCTGGGGCTGTTGAGCCTGGAGAAGAGAAGGCTAAGAAGGGATCTGATCAGTGTTTATAAGTATCTGAGGGGTGGGTGGCAAAAAGAAGGTGCCAGGCTCTTGTCAGTAATGCCCAGTGATAGGACAAGGAACAACAGGTACAAGCTGGAACTCAGGAGGTTCTACCTCAACATGAGGAGAAGTTTCTTTGGTGTGAGGGTGCTGGAGGCCTGGAGCAGGCTGCCCAGAGAGGTTGTGGAGTCTCCTTCTCCAGAGACTTTCAAAACCCACTTGGATGCCACTCCTGTGTGACCCTGCTTTGGCATGGGGGTTGGACTGAATGATCTCCAGAGGCCCCTTTCAGCCCCTGCCACTCTGATTCTGTGTCTTGCTCTCTACCTGGAGAAATAAAGCAGCAGAGCTTGCAGCAGCACACATGAGCAAACCTCTTGCTTTTCCTGCTTGGAACTATTTCCACTGCTTTGGGAAGTTCTTGCCTTGTGGATTGTGATGCCAGTAGGGAAGGACTCAGCTGCTAACCAGCTGTGAAGGCCTGTTCAGATGAAGCAGAGGAAACTGTCCTGCAGCAATGCTACAATATGCAGATCACAGAATCAGTCAGGGTTGGAAGGGAGCACAAGGATCAGCCAGCTCCAAGCCCCCTGCCATGCCCAGGGACACCTCACACTAGATCAGGCTGGTCACAGCCTCATCCAGCCTGACCTTAAACACTTCCAGGGATGAGGCTTCCACCACCTCCCTGGGCAACCCCTGCCAGGCTCTCACCACCCTCATGCTCAACAACTTCTTCCTAACACCCAGGCTGAATCTCCCCATTTCTAGCCTGGGTCCATGATGACCTCTGGTGCAAGGTCACTTCACCAGAGCACAGCCCAGCCACACCACAGAGGAGCACAGCACAACAGGTTTCCAACAGCAAGCAGAGCAGAGGAGCAAGAGAGGATTCCAATGAAGCACTTACAGGGTTGTGAAGTTCCTCTGCTGAGTGATGGACAGCCCACCAGTCTGATGTCCACTCCCAGGCATTCCCTACTATGTTGTACAAGCCATATCCATTGGGAGGAAAAGCAGTGACCTGCAGGAGACAGGGAACACAAGGACCAGTCCTCTGAGCCACTCTACAGGAGATGAAGGCTTCAGCCCTAACCACCAGACTGCTGAGGGAACACTTCTGCTCCCCAGGATCTTCTGCCTTCATACCTCAAAAGCAGACATCAAACTAGCAGTGCAGAGCTGTTAACACTTCTCATGCTGCATCCATACACAAGAGAATGGAAGCAAGAATGCTGTCATAGAATGGTTTGGGTTGGAGGGGACCTCCAAGGGTCAGTCAGCAGGGAATTCACCCTCTGTGTTCTCAGCAGCACATATCCATCATGGCACACAGCATCTTCTCACTGGTTCTGCAGACTGATCCTGTGAGGAAAAGCACTGCTGGACCAGACACAGCTCTGCACCCAGCACCTGTGACCTGACCTACATGGCCAGATTGCTCCTCCCACAAAAAGAAAACCAAGAGGCCTTGAGCAGCCTGGGTTAGTGGGAGGTGTCCCTGCCCATGGCAGAGAGGTTGGTACTGGATGATCTTCAAGATCCCTTCCAACCCAAACCATTCCATGAATCTATGAAAAGTGGCCATCAACTCATGCAGAAGATTGCTCTGCTGATAAAAACCTTTTGGACTTTTTTCATTACCATTTAATAATTCACTCACACTCTTGACAGCCTTTAAAATCCCTCTGCATTGTTTGCCACCCTGGACAGATCCAACCCTTCAAGAAGAGGAAGTTTTATTATGGCTTTTTTAAAACTATTACCATTTTTCCATGCCTTAGGAAGAAGAGAGGTAAAAAATTTGTACTGGCAAAAGTGCAGGCAGAAGGCATTTCAGCTCCTGACTCAGAAGGGACTGGAAAAGGGGGAAAGAAGTCAGTTTGAGAGGAACTAAAAAGTTCAAATGAATGCAATCATTCCTCTTCAATTAGCATTTAAGAGTCCCTTGGTAACAGTCCAGCCTGAAGTAAAACCTACTGTACCTTTAAAACCCTAAAGGTAAAAGAGTACAGGGCTGGAGGCCACCAGAACCTCAATCAGGGGAAGACTTAAGCTGATTAATTGGCTCTGAGACACACTTACAGGTGCAGTCCCTTTGTACCCATCTTCTGCAGTGTTGTTGGTTGGGAACACTCCCTGCCAGATGTTGGCATAATGTTGGCCTTTTGGCTGAAGCTTGTTGCCCCACGGGAAAAGTCTGTTCAAAGACACAGGAGAGCAGCTCTCAATCATCTCTTTTTTTTCCAGAAAGAAGCGAGACACTTCCTTCACATCCCCCTGCCTCCTCTCCCCACAGAATCCCAGCATGGTGAGGGTTGGAAGGGACCTCTGGGGATCAGCCAGCCCAACCCCCTGCCAAAGCAGGGCACCCACAGCAGCTTGCCCAGCAGCACAGTGCCCAGCTGGCCTTGGAAGCTCTCCACACAAGGACACTCCACAGCCTCTCTGGGTCCTCACGCCAAAGAAGTTTCTCCTTCTGCTCAGATGGAACCTCCTGTGCCATCACTGCCCCTTGTGCTGTCCCTGGGCAGCACTGAGCAGAGCCTGGCCCCAGCCTCTTGCCCCCCACAGCTCCTTTGTCTCTTGCTGAGCATTGCTCAGCTGCCCTCTGGGGCTGCTCTTCTCCAGGCTCCACAGCCCCAGGGCTCTTTACCCTGAAGAACTGTTTGCATTCCAGTTGCCTTTGTACCAACATCTAGCAGGTTTTCAAGCAGATTGTGTGAGGTCACTTCATACATGAAGTAAGCAGAGACAGCTCTGCCCTGTGCATTTTGTCATCCAGGACACAGGATTCATCTTGTTTTCGTCTCCTCCCCAAGCCCACAGTCAGATCTGGATCCAGTGTCCCTACAGCTGCTGGGCAGTGATGTGGTAACTCACTTCTTAAGCTCTTTTCCACCTCTTTGGTGGAAGCTTGGCACTAAGCTCCTTCACTGCACCTTTCACCTCCTGCAACAGCAGTAGTCCTGTGTCGTGGCACTTGGTCACCTCTCCTGCTCTCTTGGGCTCTCTGCCTTCTCCTCTCACTCAGATTACACCACCGAGGGAAATCCCCTGCCCTGGAGAACTCTATGCAGAGTAAATCAGTGCTGTACTCACCACAGATGTGCTCACTGCACATTTAGTGGGTAATAAACACCCCACCCCAAGTCCTGCCCTGGCACACAGCAGTGCTGCCCACTGCTCAGGGACACATCTGTGGCAGGTACCTGTTCTCCAGCCCCCCTCGACAGCTGTATTCCCACTCAGCCTCCGTTGGCAGTCGTTTCCCTGCCCACGTGCAGAATGCCACAGCATCATTCCAGGAAACATGAAGAACTGGATGATTCATCCTGGGGAACAAGAGAAGCAGGGTGAGAGCATCAGCAGATGCAGGCAATCTCACAGCTGTGCAGCAGAAGCTCTTTTGGAGATGGCCACAAAGGGCTGCGAGGACATTTCACAGCTCAGATCCAACTGCACGAGGCATGGGATTGCTTTCACCCAACAGGAGTTACTGAGAGCAAGGCAGCAAGATGCTGGCAGGGAAATGCAGCCAGACAGAAACAAGAGAGAGAAAATTAGCTCCAGAGAGCTACAAGGAAAAATCAAGATGAGACAAAAGAAGTCCAGCATCAGAAGGACACAGAGTTGCTGGAGAGAGTCCAGAGGAGACCACAAAGATGCTCCAAGGCCTGGAGCAGATCTGCTGTGAGCACAGGCCGAGGGAGCTGGGGGTGTGCAGCCTGGAGGGGGGACCCTAGAGCTGCTTTCCAGTAGCTGAAGGGATCCTACAGCAAGACTGCAAAGGGACTTTTCTCCAAGCCTCCAGTACCCTCACAGTGAAGAAGTTTTTCTTCATGTTGAGGTGGAACTTCCTGTTTCCACTTGTTCTCCACTGCTAAGAGCCTGGCCCCTTCTTATCCCCCACCCTTCAGACAGTTATAAACACCAGTGAGACCTCCATTCATTCTTGGATGAGGCAGATCCTTCTGACAAGCCTCTGCCAGCACAAGATACTTGAAGAGCTGAGGCTGTTGGTGCAGAAGGCACTCAGGAGCTCCTATTGAACTCATCTTTCCTACCTCCTTTCACCAGCCTGTTGGCCACTTCCACGTGGCAGATGACCAGCAGAGGTTCTAGGCTCAGTCTGCACCAAAGCTCTACAAGACCAGATTTCCATGGCAGGTTTCCTGCTGGCTGTGACCTAAATTGGTGTCTCCCCCTAACAGCACCTCCCGCTCCTCTCTCTATTTTTGCCTCGGATAATTCTTCCCCTGCCCTTGGAGAGCAGACAACGGACTCGTTACTGAGCACTTCACCATCAGATGATGTTATCCTAACACAGCCCTGTCCTCAGAGGACTCAAAACCATGCCAGCACCTACTAGATCTAGGCTAGAGAGTCTGACTTCATTTCAAACAGTTCTGAAACTTTTACTAGAGTAAGGCAGCCAGAGACAACTTCATGGACCTCATGGAGGCCAGGCAGAGAAAAGAGCTGCAGTGGGAGAGGTTCCTCAGCAATGGTCAGGCCACACCTCAAATACTGCATTCAGTTTTGAGGCCCTTACTCCAAGAAGGACATTGAGGAGCTGGAGCAGGTTCAAAGAAGGACAACAAAGCTGGGGAAGGGTCTGGAGAGCAGGGCTGGGGAGGAGTAGCTGAGGGAGCTGGGGGTGTGCAGCCTGCAGAAGAGGCAGCTGAGAGGGAGACCTCATTGCTTTCTGCAGCTTCCTGAAAGGAAGTTGGAGTCAGGTGGGGTTGGGCTCTGCTCCCTAGTATTAGGTGATAGGAGGAGAGAAAACTGCCTGGAATTGTGCCAGAGGAGGGTTAGGAGAGGAGGAAAATTTTCTTTGCTGCAAGAGTGGTCAGGGATTGGCACAGGCTGCCCAAGGAGGTGGTGGAGTGCCCATGCCTGGAGATGTTCCAGACATGTATGGAGATGGCACCAATGTATGGACCTGGCACCAATCCAGGTCATGCAGTCAGTGTTCCTCTCCAAACCCAAATCTGTACTGAACATTCTGAGGTTCCTGCCCCTCTGTTCCACTGTGCTCTGTAGCTGGGAAACACACTGAGGCACACTTCACTTTGGTCCATTTCAGAGATTCACAGAATGGGTTGGAAGGAATCTTAAAGCTCATTAGTTCCAACTCCCTGCCATAGGCAGGGACACCTCCCACCAGCACGGGTTGCTCAAAGTCTCATCCAGGCTGGCCTGGAATACCTCCAGGGAGGGGACATCCACAGCCTCCCTGGGCAACCTGTGCCAGCTTTTCCCTCAAGTGGAACGTGATCATTAATGTTCCTGAGATGGTACAACACCACTGACCACTGCATGCAACACACTAGAGGATGAGACAACAAACAGCCACAGATGCAGCAAACAGACCTAACTCAAAACCTCTTTCCTGCACCCCCACTCCTGGTGTAAGCTTACAGGGGTATTTACAAGCAATGCTTAACTGAGTGGTAATTGATGAGCTACCTGTTGGAGATGCTAGAGTCAGGGCCCTCAGGGTGCTTCCAGTTGGCTCCCTTCACAGGCAACCACCAAGGAGCAGCTGCAACCTGAAAAGAAACAAGAGCCAGGGCAGAAGACTTAAATTGCCAGGTAAAGGCCACTCTGAAGCAGCAGCACATGAGAAGAGGTTACAAAGCTGTCACAGCTGAGAGCTCTGTGGCAGCCACTTCAGACACTCCTAGAGTGGTTTGTGTGGGAAGGCACCACAAAGATCATCTAGTTCCAATCCCCCAGCCATGGGCAGGGACACCTCCCACCACCTCAAGGCCCCATCCAGCCTGGCCTTCTCTGGGAAACCTGTGCCACTATCTCCCCACTCTCACTGGAAAGAATTTCTTCCTCGTGTCTCATCTAAAACCAGCTTCTTCCAGTTTGTAGTAGTGACAGGACAAGAGATGATGACTTCAAACTGAGGTGATCATTTGATTCATGTTACAACAGAGAAGAGCTACAGAAGAGCACAAAGAAAAATATTACCCCCCAAAAAAGTGAGAGGGAGACCAAATCCTGAGCACTTTTCTAAATCTTGCCCTCAGGTTGCTTCTCCTTCCCTCTTTGGTTCACCAGGAATCATCTGGCACCTAACAGGGTCACTTCTCTGACCTGAAGGTCTGACACAAGGCACAGTTTATTCTCTTAGGGTTGTTCAGCTTGGAGAAGAGAAGGCTCCAGGGGGACCTCAGAGTTGCCTGCCAATAGCTGAAGGGATCCTGCAAGAACGCTGTGAAGGATCTTGTCCTGAGGGTGTCTGAGCCAGGCCAAGGGGGAATGGTTTGGAGCTGAGGCAGAGCAGGGTTAGGCTGGAGCTGAGGAAGAAGTTCTTCAGTGTGAGGGTGGGGAGAGTCTGGCATAGGCTGCCCAGGGAGGCTGTGGCTGCCTCCTGCCTGGGAATGCTCAAGACCAGGCTGGATGAGACCTTGAGTGTAGTTGAGAGGTGTCCCTGCCCATGGTGGGGAGGTTGGAGGAGATGATCTCTGCAGTCCCTTGCAAGCCAAGGCAGTCTGTGACAGCCCTGCTGACAGCCTGTAACCAGGGGCAGAACAAGCATCTTGCCACATGTTTGCTTTCCAGTTAATTAACTGAGTAAGCTCAGTTTAAATTATTTGCTGTCAGCTTCCAGAAGGTGGAGACAGGAGAGCCCTAGAAGTGAAGTGAAGCTTCTTTCTTTCCAGTTGGCTTGCTGAGCACCAGGGAGCAGACAAAGCACTCTGTAACAGCGCAGTCAGGGAGTGCTGCTCTCCAACCAAAAACCAGCTTTGGTTCTGCCATGCCAAGGACTTGTTCCTGGAATAAATTCATTATTTCTTCTCTTCAGCTCCTCTCAAAGCTTTGCAGGGTCAGCACACAGGACACTGAACTATTCTGTTCTGACTCAGAAACCCTTCTCTGAAGGACAGGGGCCTTCAGAGACCTGGAGATCAGGCAGCAGCTCTTGACAGTGAGGGTGGGAAGCACTTGAAGAGGCTGCCCAGGCAGGTTAGAACTTCACAGCTCCCTCAGGAGAAGCAAAAAGCTGCAGTACCATTTGCTGAAGCTTCTCTGTGAATCCAGAGAATCACAAAGATGAAATATTTCTCATCCTGATGGTTTTTAAGCACACCAAATTTTTTCAATTAAACTGCTGGGTTTGGGTTTTTTTTGGTCCAAAACTCCCTGCAGGAGACTGCAAAGACTTAGACTGTGCAAGAGTTGAATGTTGGAAAACACTCTTGTTAAGCAAGAGAAAAGCCCAGATGCTTTCCATCAGCAGGGCTTATTTTTAAACCCAGAGAAACATGAGTCTCTCTGCATGACAGCTCCATGCATGCACAGCTCCTGGCTCTGCTGAGCTGCTCACCAATGCCTGACAGCCTCTGCAGGACACCCAGAGACAGAGATTCATGGGATGAATTGGGTTTGAAGAGACCTTAAAGATCATCTCCTCCATCTCCCCCACCACGGGCAGTGACACCTCTCAACTACACTCAGCTGCTCAAGAGCTCATCCAGCCTGGCCTTGAACACCCCTAGGCAGGAGGCAGCCACAACCTCCCTGGGCAGCCTGTGCCAGACTCTCTCCACCCTCAGACTTCTTCCTCAGCTCCACTCTAACTCTTCTCTGCCTTAGCAGCTTCAAACCATTCCCCCTTGGCCTGTCTCTAGACACCCCCAGGACAAGTCCCTCTGCAGCCTTCCTGCAGGATCCCTTCAACTATTGGAAGGTCCCTTCAAGATGGAAGGAACCTTACAAACCATCTAGTTCCAACCTTGCTGCCATGGGTAGGGACAAATCCCACTAGCTCAGGTTGCTCATGGCCTCATCCAACCTGGGCTCCACAACCTCCCTGGGCAACCTGTGCCAGTCTCACCCCACCCTCACTGTCAAGAGTTTCTTCCTCATCGCCAGTCTCAATCTCTCCTCTTTCAGCTTCAATCCATTGCCCCTCATCCTGTAACTACAAGCCCTTGCAGAAAGTCCCTTCCTGGCTTTCTTGCAGGCTTCCTTCTTCAGAGATCAATTCCAGAGCAGCTACCCAGATAGCACCAGGACTGTGCCACCATTGGCAGACTCCCTAAGCCTTCAGTAGCTAACTGCAAACTTCCCTAAAGTCAGCCCCTGCCCCCAGTCAGCATGCAGCACTATGACAAAGTTGTGTACCCGAAATCTACAGCTCTGTCAAAAAACTTCTCAGAACTCTTTAAAGCTTTTAATTGCTCTAAATCTAATTAGTAGAAGAACTAATTAGGCAGAGATGTTACAACACCACAGTTAACACAGCCAAGCCCTCCCTTGCCACTAATGAGCTTAGTTCTTTTTGTAATGCTCAGAGTTTGGAGTGTTCTGTGCACTGGCAAGGGATCCACTCAGTCAAGCAGCAAGCACATGCTGCTGGAGAGACCTGGAGGACATCCCAGATGAAACATCTACAAGGGCTTGGAGTGACTGCACAAGAGGGCATGGACTGAAGCTTGGAGGGGAGACTGAGACTGGAACTCAGGAAGAAATTGATGAGAGTGAGGGTGGTGAGGCACTGGCACAGGTTGCCCAGGGAGGGTGTGGATGTCCCCTGCTTGGAGGTGTTCAAGGCCAGGCTGGATGAGGCCTTGAGCAACATGGGCTGGTGGGAGGTGTCCCTGCCATGGCACAGGGGTTTGAACTAGATGATCATTTAGACTGGATGTTAGGAGGAAGTTCTTTACAGTAAGGGTGGTGAGGCACTGGCACAGGTTGCCCAGGGAGGTTGTGGCTGCTCCCTCCCTGGAGGTGTTCAAGGCCAGGTTGGATGAGGCCTTGAGTGAGCTGTACTAGTGGGAGGTGTCCCTGCCTATGGCAGGGGGTTGGAAC
>VWZE01010273.1:39641-59982 GCA_013396675.1 Eubucco bourcierii
TGAGGCAGCAGTGTGCCCAGGTGGGCAGCAGAACCAATGGCATCCTGGCCTGGCTCAGGAGCAGTGTGGCCAGCAGGAGCAGGGAGGTTCTTCTGCCCCTGTGCTCAGCGCTGCTCAGGCCACACCTTGAGTGCTGTGTCCAGTTCTGGGCCCCTCAATTCAAGAGAAATGCTGAGGTGCTGGAAGGTGCCCAGAGAAGGGCAGCAAGGCTGGGGAGGGGCCTGGAGCACAGCCCTGTGAGGAGAGGCTGAGGGAGCTGGGGGTGTGCAGCCTGCAGAAGAGGAGGCTCAGGGCAGAGCTCATTGCTCTCTGCAGCTACCTGAAGGGAGGTTGTAGCCAGCTGGGGTTGGGCTCTGCTGCCAGGCACCCACAACAGAACAAGGGCACACAGCCTCAAGTTGTACCAGGGAGGTTCAGGCTGGATGTTAGGAGAAAGCTCTTGGGAGAGAGAGTGATTGGCATTGGGATGGGCTACCCAGGGAGGTGGTGGAGTGCCCATCCCTGGAGGTGTTGAAGCCAAGCCTGGCTGGGGCACTTAGTGCCATGGTCTGGTTGATTGGTTAGGTGCTAGGTTGGGCTGGGTGAGCTTGGAGCTCTCTTCCAACCTGGCTGATTCTAGGTGTGGGTTCCTTGTAGCATTGTTGCACCTTCCCAGCACCCTTCAAAACTTTCAGAGCAGAGATCTCTCTCTCACCTTCCCCAGCCAGTTCCAAGCATTCACCACCACAGCACCTCACTAACAGTGCCCACTATATGCCAGGAAATGGTTAGCATTTACCTCCACCTGCTTGCAGGAGTGCACCACAGCTATGAATAGATGGCTCAAGAGCTGGGATCATGATTCAACAGTCCCAGATATCAACAAGCAGCTGCTGTTCCAGCAGGCTGCATTACCACAGCACAGCTCTCAGCAGCTTCTGGCTGGCAGCTGGTACTGCCTTTGTCAAGTCTTGCTCTGGGTCAGAGAAAGAAATCAGCAGAGAACAGAAACACAGCTTAGGCCCACTCTGATCCACACCACATCATGTTCCAAGGGGCAGGCCCCAAACAAGGCAGAGCTGTGTAGTGCTCCACTTGATTTTAGAGCCATTTTCAAAATGCAAGGAGAACCCTCAGGCAGATGCAGGCTCCCTGCTCAGCTGTGCCAGGCTGCAGCTCTGCTTCTCCTCATCAGCACACTGAGAACAGCACAGACATGCCCTGCCTCTGTGTGGGACCTCATCTCTATAGCAACAGTTGGAGCTGAGCTGGAAACAGCTGGGAGTGAGTCAGGAAGACCTTGCAGAGTCAATAGTGTGGAATTGAACACCACTGCAAGGCTCAAGGCAAAACAAACTGTAGAAACACAGAGTGCTTTGGGCTAGAGGGGACCTTAGAGATCATCCGCTCCAACCTCTCAACTAGACTTGGCTGCTCAAGGCCTCCTCTAACCTGGCCTTGAACACCTCCAGGGAGACCTGTTCCAGCATCTCACCACTCTCACTGTCAAGAATTTTTTCCACATCTCCAGTCTTAATCTTCCCTTTCCCAGCTTCAATCCATTGCCCCCCACCCTATCACTGCAAGCCCTTGTCAAAAGCCCCCACCTCTGTCTTCCCAATTCCTGAGCCTGCCTGGTGTCAGGAGGACAGGCCACAGCTGCAGACAGCAAAACCCTGAGAGAAAATGTCTTCATCTTTTGTTGTTCCTCTGGCTTGGGGATTTCTGTTCTATTAACCACCCCAAACAGCCTGGCAGGGCATGAATCAGGGAGTGGGTTGGGTTGGAGGGGACCTCCAAAGCTCATCCAGTCCAAAACCCCTGCAGTGAGCAGGGACATCTGCAACTAGAGCAGGTTGCTCAGAGCCCTAACCTACCTTAGCTGGAATGGTTCCAGGGATGGGCATCTACCACCTGCTTGGGCAACCTGCACCAGCAACTCATCACCCTCACTGTAGAAGATTTCTTCCTTCTCCCCAGTCTCAATCCCCCCTCTTGCAGGCCTATCTGAAGCACTGGGGTCTGCAGTAAACAGGCTGTCCCTTGGACTGCAGTTTCCTCTCTGAAAGGTGTGGGAGAAAGCAAAAGCCAAGCATGGCACAGGTTACATTTCCCCCTCAAGGGGCAGTGTCTTTGTCTGCTCCTGCACCTCGTGCATGTTGACATTTGCCCAGTATCAAACAAAGCCCACAGCAACCTGCTTGCTCCCCCCAGTTCAGAGATAAGCAGGTTGTTACTGCCTGCTGGCACAAGGTGCCTTCTCCATAGTAACTGCTGCAAACAGGAGTGCTGCTGCTCTGCCTGCCATGTGCAGCCCTCATCTGAAAAGCAGAATGTTTCAGAATGGGCCTGTGCCCTGGGGGCACTGCTGCCAGTGGATAAAGTCAGGAATGCATACAATGGGTTGGGGACCTTAAAGATTTCCTCCGTGGAAGGCACCTTAAAGCTCATCCAGTTCCAACCCCCTGCCATGGGCAGGGACACCTCCCAGCAGCCCAGCTTGCTCAAGGCCTCATCCAACCTGGCCTTGAACACTTCCAGGGAGAGGGCATCCACAGCCTCCCTGGACAACCTGTGCCAGTGTCTCCCCACCCGCACTGCCAAGAATTTCTTCCTCGGTTCCAGTCTCAGTCTCCCCTTCCCAGTTCAAAGCCATTGTCCTTCATTCTGGCCTTGTCAAAAGTCCCTCTCCAGCTCTCCTAGAGCCCCTTCAGGTATTGGAAGGGTGCTCTGAGGTCTTCCTGGAACCTTCTCTTCTGCAGGCTCAACAGCCTCAGCTCTCCCAGCCTGTCCCCACAGGGAGGTTTCTCCAGCCCTCTGATCATCTTTGTGATCTCCTCTGGACCCTCTTGAACAGTTCCATGTCCTTCTTGTGTTCAGGGCAGCAGAACTGGATGCAGTGCTCCAGGTGGGGTCCTGGCTCCAAGGCCAGTGCAGAGCTGTGGGTTTGTATTTCCCTACACACAGGGCTGAGGCTGAGAGCAGCATCTGACAGCTTTGGACTGACCGCAGCACCTCAGGAGCATCGCTGAGGTTTGCCAACGAGTCAGTTTCATTGCACTCTCAGACCAAAACTTCAGCACCCTCCCAAGACTCATGAGGTGCACAAAGTTGTGTGCTTTTGAGCTTCTCACTGCAGAACTGATCTGGCTTAGAAGCAAGAATTCATTTTGCTGCCTTCCCTGAGCCAAGAAGGAAAACGTCACCGGCGCTCTGCAGCGAGCAGCTCTGACTCAGGCTGTCCTCCAGCCTGGCTCAGTGCTGCCCTGTTTACCTTTTTCATGGCAGCTGCACAGCAAGAGAAACTCTTGCAAGAGCTCTCAAATCCTCTCACACTTCAGCACCTTCTCATTTCACAGACACAGTCCCTGTGCTTTCTGCTCTAGGATACAACCCAATGGTGTTTTGCAGGCATCTCCCACTCTCAACCACTTATAAAAGAGCAGGGAAATCATTTCAGCATAAAACAGAAAAGCAAAACCTCTACTTTTTGAGTCTTTTCTTCTCTCCCCAAACTGTCTTAGAAGAGAATGAAAGATATACAAAACAATCCTGGGTGCCAAGGTGTTGGCAGTTGCGGGCTGTGTGTTACCCAGGACATCTGAGCCAAAGGCCAAGCACCAAGGCCATAATTTAGTAGCTGTCCCAGAAGCACTAATTAGCTTTTTTCTTCTGATCTGGAAGCCTGAGGAGGGATTTTAATAAATGAAGCTAGCACAACTTGTTAATGCCACACACAACTTGCTGCTTTCAAAGGATCTTCCACCCTCACCCTAGAGAATCATAGAATGGTAAGGTTGGAAGGGACCTCAAAGCTCATCCAGTTCCAACCCCCTGCCACAGGCAGGGACACCTCCCACTAGCACAGCTCACTCAAGGCCTCCTCCAACCTGGCCTTGAACACCTCCAGGGAGGGAGCAGCCACAACCTCCCTGGGCAACCTGTGCCAGTGTCTCACCACCCTCACTGCAAACAACTTCCTCCTAACATCCACTTTCAATCTCCCCTCTGCCAGTTCAAACCCATTCCCCTTGTCCTGGCATTCCCAGCCCTTGTCAATAGTCCCTCCCCAGCCTTCCTGTAGCCCCCTTCAGACCCTGCAAGGCCACTCCAAGGTCTCCTGGAAGCCTTCTCCAGGCTGCAGAGCCCCAACTCTCTCAGCCTGTCCTCACAGCAGAGCTGCTGCAGCCCTCTCAGCATCTTGGTGGCCTCCTCTGGACTGGCTCCAACACTTCCATGTCCTTCCTGTGCTGGGGGCTCCAGAACTGCACACAGGACTCCAGGTGGGGTCTGAGGAGAGCAGAGCCAAGGGGCACAATCCCCTCCCTTGCCCTGCTGCCCACACTGCTCTTGCTGCAGCCCAGCACACAGTTGCTGTCTGGGCTGCACTCACACTGCAGCCTCAGGTTGAGCTTTTCATCACCCCAGACCCCCAGGGCCTGTTCCTCAGGGCTGCTCTCAGCCATTCCCCACCCAGCCTGGAGCTGTGCTTGGGATTTTGCCTACCCAGGTGCAGGACCTTACACTTGGCCTTGTTGAATGTCGTGAGGTTGGCCTGGGCACAGCTCTGCAGCCTGTCCAGGTCCCTCTGGATGGATCCCTGCCCTCTTTGATTACAACAGCTCCTGGTCAATTCTACCAGCAGTGCCCTCAGCTCTTACAGGGCCACATTTTCACTCCCTGCCACCTTCCCAGTGCAAACTGAGAGGCCAAAACTACAACTCCAGCTCCCAGCAACCTAGAACAATTCAGTTACTGGCTGATACACCCTTTTTTTTCCTGCTTCCTTTCCAGAGGAGGCTTAGGTCCAGCCTCCATTGCTGGAGCAGTGGCTATCTGGGAGACCACCTCACCTCCAGGAAATGCACACCCAGAGCTCCAACAATTGCTCTACGTGCTGAGCTGGTCTGCTCCTGCAGCAGCTTTCAGCAGCCCCACCTCTGAGCTAATTTGTTGGGTGCTTATTCTGAGGGCCTGCAATAAATGTGTCTGGTTTAGCAAGTGGAGATGCCAAAGTGGCCAAGCAGAGCAAAACCTCCAGACAGTCCCCAACAGACGCACGCAGCTCGTACATCATAGGAGCTGCTATGGATCCTTCTAGTTGGAGTTCTTCACTTCACCTCCCCTCAATTCTTTCACTGCATATGCAACACTGCTTCCAAAACACATTCCTGCTGCTCTTCCCCCATATCCACATTTGCATTGAGCTCCCTTGTGTGCTTCAGCTGGAGAAGAACCTTATCAAAACATCTCAGGCAAAGTTAAAATACAAAGGGAGCCCTTTTCTCCCATGCCTTGGCTGCAGGCATTTTCAGTCCCAGTAACACACCAGTGGCTGTGCCAATGGTAATGATGCAGTGCAGGCTGAGAGCCTGCACAAAAGCAGCCCCAGAGGGCAGCTGAGCAATGCTCAGCAAGAGACAAAGGAGTTGTGGGGGACAAAAGGCTGGGGCCAGGCTCTGCTCAGTGGTGCCCAGGGACAGCACAAGAGGAAGTGGGCACAGACTGGAACCCAGGAGGCTCCATCTGAAGAGGAGAAGAAATTTGTTTTGTGTGAGGGTCTTGGAGGCCTGGAGCAGGCTGCTCAGAGGTTGTGGAGTCTCCTACTCTGGAGACTTTGAAAATCCACTTGGATGCCATTCTTGTGTGACTTGCTCTGGGTGATCCTGCTTTGGCAAGGGAGCTGGACTGGATGATCTTTCAAGGTCCTTTCCAACCCCATTCTGTGAAATACAGAAAAGCTTTGTAAAGAAGCAGCCAAACAACCAGTTTGGGCTCCATTCCAGATCTCTGGCAGAATTGTTCTGTTAGCACCATACTCAAGGCTTCAAAATTTGACTGACACACCCAGAGAAGAGGCTCCCACCTCTGCCTGTTTATACAAATAGCCAAGTCTGGGCTTACAGCAGCATTCTTAGAATTGGTTTGGTTCAGAACAGTCTGATTTAGGGATTGATCACAGAACTAGGGAAGGAGAAAGAAATTCTCTAATACAGATTGTTGGAAGATGGGATGAGCCCACCTGCATTTATCCCATCTCCAACATCACTTGTGCTAGGACTTGGGAAGGCCAACTTGGTCTGCTTTTTCTCACAGGACACAGAGAACTGCTCATGTTGGAAGAGATCTTTGAGATCAATTCCAACCACTCACTCAGGGCTCACAATCCCACCACTGCTGCTAAGCCACTGCCACTAAACCCTGTCCCTCAGCACCACATTCACCTGGTTTTTGAACACCTCCAGGGATGGGAACTCCACCACTTCCCTGGGCAGCCTGGGCCAGTGCCTGAGAGCCCTTGCTGGGAAGAAATTTTTCCACCTCAGCACAGCAACACTGGAAGGTAAATTGGGAGCAAGTTGTGCTCTAGAGGTGCAGTTTTGCTTCACACTTCCTTGTGTCTACCTGAACTACTGCCAGAAGATGGAGTTTCAGCCCTGCTACTACCTCACCCCTGTCTTGCGAGTATCCTGCTTCCCTCTGTTGTTTCAGGCCATGTTAGTTTCACTGAGCTGAAACCAACCCAAAAAAACCAATTCCCATCCAGAGTAGTGCAACTTGGAATGAGAGCCCCTCCAAATGACCACACTGTGCACACCAGAAAGCTGCATTTCTGAGGCCTTTTTAAAGAGACCTAGCAATGTATTCAGACCCCAGGATGGTCCTCAGGAGGTCATTCTGTCCAAACTTCTGCAAGCAGATAAACTCACCCAGCAGATGACAAGACATAATCTGCTTACTCTCAGGAGCTGGAAGGTTAAGTAACCTGTAAGGTTAAGGAGGTAAACAAAACCTGAGAGAGGCTCAGGCACATTCACATCAGGAAAGGAGGAACAGGAGACAGGGAAGCAAATAGAATCATGGAATTGCTTGGCTTGGGAAAGACCTCTAAGATCATCCAGTCCAACCATTCTGTAACTCTACTGTCTGGCACTAACCCATGGCCCTCAGCACCACATCTCTGGCCCTCTGAAACACCCCTAGGCACAGGGATTCAACCACCTCCCTGGGCAGCCAGTGTTGAGAACCTTTCCAGTGAAGAAGTTTGTTCTGATGTCCAACCTAAATCCCTCCTGGTGCAACTGCAGACCTTCTCCTGTAACTTGCTACTTATGAGAAGAGCCCAACCCTCACCTGCCTGCAGCCTCCTCTCAGGGAGCTGCAGAGAGCAGTGAGCTCTGCCCTCAGCCTCCTCTTCTCCACACTAAACACCCCCAGTTCCCCACCCCTCTTCTCCAGATCCTTCCCCAACTTTATTGCCCTTCTCTGGAACTGCTCCAAACCTTCAGTGTCCTTCTTGGAGTGAGAAGAGGCCCAAAACTGACCTCAGCACTCAAGATGTGGCCTCAGCAGTACTGAGTAAGGGGACAATTACTTTCCTGGTCCTGTTGGCCCATGAGGGAGTTTCTTACTTTGAACCAAATAGTCCTCCACTACCCCCATTTAGTGCCCAGCTTTGGGACCATCACCCAGTTTAGGTATGCCCCCGTGACTGCCAGGTAGGTTTGACTCTGCTGGTTACTCACTGCCTGGTGGATGTCAGCCTTCACCTCTTCACTCAGCATTCCCTCAAACACAAAGGAATCACCAAATTTCTCTGCCTGTGGAAACAAAATTCACCTTGATTATCACAGGAATGTTACTCTCCAAATGCCACTCACATTCCAGCTTTGCTGTACCAGAGCTAAGGACATCTGACCAGGAATTCTCAGTTCTCTTTCAAGGAAGCAGTTCTGAAGCAGAAGAGACATTTTTCTCTCTGGATGGCATTCCTCTCCAAGAGCCACTGGCCAGATGGCAGCTCACAGAGCTGCTGCAAGTGTTTGGGTTTTTTCTGTTCCTTTTATTCATTAAAAATGCAGTTCTGGTTGTCCTGAGTGCTTTCCAATGCTGCACTCCCTAACCTATCCCTCAAGGGCATGTTAAATTTCTCCTCTGTTTCTCTTGGGAACTCACAATAAAACACTTCAACCTTGTCACTTGCTGCTCCACAGCCACCTGCACTGTTGTAAAGTGCTGTCACAACAACAAAAGAGGAGGTAAAAGTAACCCCATCGTGAAATCTAGCATGACAGAAAGCAAGAGAAACCAACAGCACGAATACTTTCAATGAGGAGACAACACCAACAGGAAGGTTGTTTTTGTTTCCCCCCTTGCTGAAGGGAATTGATCTACCAGGGGAGTCAAAACATGTCAGAGCTCAGCACATTTGCCCTTCTCAACTCCTTGATCTTTTTGTAGGCATTGAGAGGCTGAGTGATCACCACCACCAACTGCCCCTGCCTGCACAGACCTGTGTGAGAAGCACAGCCTGGAGGGTGAATCCCAGCTCCTGCTCACATGGCAAGGTCTGAGCACCTGACTGCCATCTCTACATGTTCACTTGCAGGAAAGAAAAGGAGGGGTGGGACCCAGAGAAGGGCCACGGGGATGAGCAGAGGGCTGGAGCCCATCTCCTGTGAGGAGAGCCTGAGGCAATTGGGGCTGTTCAGTCTGGAGAGGAGAAGGCTCCCAGGGGACCTTATTGTGGCCTTGCGGTAGCTGAAGAGGGCTGCAAGAAAGCTGGGGAGGGACTTTTGAGGCTGTCAGGTACACACAGGACTGAGGGGAATGGAACCAAGTTGGAAAAGGGGAGATTGAGCCTGGATGTGAGGAAGAAGTTGTTCAGCATGAGGGTGGCGAGAGCCTGGCAAGGGTTGCCCAGGGAGGTGGTGGAAGCCTTATCCCTGGAGGTGTTTAAGGCCAGGCTGGATGAGGCTGTGGGCAGCCTGATCTAGTGTGAGGTGTCCCTGCCCATGGCAGGGGGTTGGAGCTGGCTGATCCTTGTGCTCCCTTCCAACTCTGACTGATTCTTTGATTTTGCATAAATTCACAGAATGGTTTGGGTTGGAAGGGACCTTCAAGCTCATCCAGTCCCATCCCCCTGCCATGGGCAGTGACACCTCCCACTAGCCCAGGTTGCTCAAGGCCTCATCTATACTGGCTTTGAAAACCCCCAGGGAGAAGGTATCCATAACCTCCCTGAACAACCTGTTCCAATGTCTCCTCAGCCTCACTGTCTTTTTCCTCACCTGCCCAGTCTCAAAGACCCAGGCAATACACAAACAACTTTAACAGAGAGAGAAAAACACACCTTTTTTTTTTTCCCCTTCTCAATCTAAAAGATTAAGTCTGGATCACCTTTGCTGTGAGCACAGGCTGAGGGAATTGGGAGTGTGCAGCCTGGAGAAAGGAAGACTCCAGGACCACCTCAGAGCTGCCTGCCAATAGCTGAAAGGATCCTGCAGGAAGGCTGCAAAAGAACTTGTCCTGAGGGTGTCCGAGACAGGTCAAGGGGCAATGGTTTGGAGCTGAGGCAGAGCAAGGTTAGACTGAAGCTGAGGAAGAAGTTGGGCAGTGTGAGGGTGGAGAGATTCTGGAATGGGATGCCCAGGGAGGCTCTGGATACCTTCTTCCTGGAGATGTTCAAGGCCAGGCCCTGAGCAGCTGAGTCTAACTGAGAGGTGTCCCTGCCCATGGCAGGGGAGTTAGAGTAGATGAGCTCTGTGGTCCCTTCCAACCTAATCCTCTCTATGACCACCTGAAGTGTCCCAGGTTTCAGTCTGACAACCTCCATCAAGAACTTTGGTTTGGAAGTTAGAAAAAAAAAAATACTTTTGGTTCAGAAGAGATGTCTGGAGATTCTTTTTTTCCCTTCACCTCTCTAGTTAATTTCAGGTTTCAGCTGCCTCTGGCATTCAGTATAGTCCTTAACAACAGGAAACTTGGCTTTGTTGACCCACAGCAAGCAACGTGGACATTACTGAAACACACCAAAACCAGCTCAAAATAAAATCCTGCAGAATCTCTGAGATTATTTTCCCAACTTAACAGGGGGCCCTACATGGGCACCCATCCACAGCAGCACTCCACCTGCTGCTGCATTTAAACCTGCTGCACAAAAGCTCCTTCTAGAAGCTGTGTGCAACAAGTGAGCCCTGCTCAAACCCAGAGCTGTTAAGCAATTCTATTTCATAACTCCTGAGCTAAGAACTTCCAAACAGAAAGAGTGTCAGAAATAAAAGCAAGCCTTCATCCCACCAGAAAGATCCTGCCTTCCAAATGAGATCCAGTTTATCAAGTGAATTCAAAGTGGCTCCTTTGAGACCTGATCATTACTGAGGCTTTTATTTCCCTAAAAGGGCTGTCAGGGCTGTGTAAAAGAAGCGTAGGAGCAGTCAACTGTCAGCAAAGATCAGAGCCTCAGGCTTCTTTCCTGGAAGAACTTAACATATTCCTTCTGAGTCCACTGTTCCCAGTAACAGGCATAAAACTGTTCTTATGCTTGCTACTATATCTTCTGTAGACAGCAGGGCTTTCTGATGCTCAGCTCATCTGCAAGCAGCTGTGCTTAACTAACCTGCAGAGCCCTCAGTCATCCCAGGGTTTAAATGCCTTCTGCCACTAAAATGATCTAACAGGCACAAAGAGAAGCAAAAAATAAAATAAAAAAACCCCAAACAATCCCACCCAAAAAAACCCCAGAAACAGAACCAAAACAACCCACTCCTCATCCTGCACAGACATGTTCAGCCATCTGGTAGTTTCACCCAGGCTGCCTCATCCACAGCACAAGGAAATATTAGTTCAGGCATCCTGAATATTAGATCAAGATCAAGTTGTATCCTGGGCTGCAGCCAGAGGAGTGTGGGCAGCAGGGCAGGAGAGGGGATTCTGCCCCTCAACTCTGCTTTGCTGAGACCTCATCTCCAGTCCTGCCTCCAGTCCTGGTGTCCCCAGCAAAAGGAGGACACAGAGCTGCTGGAGTGAGGCCAGAGACCACAAAGATGATTCAAGGGCTGGAAAAGCTCTACTGTAAGGACAGGCTGAGTGAGCTGGGGATGTTCAGAAGAGAAGGCTCTGGGGGACCTCAGAGTTACCTGTCAGTAGTTGCAGGGATTCTGCAGGAAGACTGCAGAGGAACTTGCCCTGAGGGTGTCTGGAGACAGGGCAAGGGGGGAATGATTTGGAGCTGAGGCAGAGCAGGGTTAGACTGGAGCTGAGGAGGAAGCTCTTCAATACAAGGGTGGTGAGAGTCTGGAATGGGTTGCCCAGAGAAAATGTGGATGTCTCCTCCATGGAGGTGTTCAAGGCCAGGATGGATGAGGCCTCAAGCAGCTCAGTCTACCTCAGAGGTGTCTCTGCCCATGGCAGGGACGTTGGAGTAGATGAGCTCTGAGATTCCTTCCAACCTGAGCCATTCTAGGATTCTATGATCAAACCACTTCCTACATGTCACAGTTTGCATCTGAATTTCAGCCCTTTCAGACCCCTGGGCAGCAAGACAAGACAGTTTTCTCTCTCTGTGACTTCATTCTAGCATGCAAACCCCAGCCAAGTGCTGCAACATCCTTCAGAAGGGAAAACCCCAAGCTCTGAACAGGGGTTTTGCCAGCACAAGGCCAGATGACAGCAGGCTGCAGATGCTTCCACCTTACCTCAGTAACATACCCAGTGGAGTTGACAAACGTCTCAAAGTCCTCATTGCTGACCTCATACTGGTCCATGTAGAAGCTCTTCAGGTGGACTCTCCTAGCAGGCCACTCTCCATCCTGATGGATTTCAGGCTCATCGGTGCCCATTGAGAACACTCCCCCTGGAATAGGAACCATCTGCAGGGAAAACACCACCCAAAAGGTTAGGGACATGAAAGACTGAGCAGTCCCCTCTGGGTCTTTCTCCTCCTCCACTTCATCCTGAGCTATGTTTTTGCTAGCAGCAGCATTTCATGGAGACATTCAAGATGAGGCTTGATGGGGCCCTGGGTGACCTGGTCTAGTGGGGACGTTCCTGCTGACTGCAGGGGGGGCTGGACTAGATGACCTCTGGAGGTCCCCTCCAGCCCAGACTGTTCTATGATTTCACTGACACATGCAACACAACAAAATGCAGCAGTGGCATCCTGATCACCACCTGCTTGGAAGCAAGAGCAAGGAGAAGTCAAGTTGAGAACACAACTCTCATTTGCAGCTCGCTCTCCATGAAATCTGTGTCATCCTGAGCTTCTGCTGAGGGAAAAAAAGGAGGAGAAATATGTCCTTCACTGTACCCAAGAGCCAAGAAACACTAAAGAAACAACCCAGAGTCCTCTCTGTTCATCTCTAGAGGAGCAACATTGGTATTTCACTGTGCTCCTAGCAGGGCTTGATGTGTCAGTGAAGAGCCTGGAGATGATGACATTGCAAAGGTCTCTTTGGTGGACAAGGTTGTGACTGTTTGCTCACTACCTACAGGTGGATTTTCCTTCAGTAACAGGCATGAGCAGCATTTTATTTCCAGCCATGCTACTAACTGGCAGGCAGACACAGCACCTGCAGCTCCACCTACCAGAGATGAGACAAACTTTGAAGTCAGTTAAATTCCACTCCTCCGGAAGACTGACCTTGGGCAAAAGCCTCAAGCTTCAGAAGTAAAGGACAGATGATACAATAACATTTTAGCTACCTCAGGAATTTGTTTCCCCCTTAAGGCCTCGGCCAGTTTGCAGAGAAGCATTTTCCTTCAGCGTTAGTGGCCTCTTTCCAGGATGACAAAGGTCCCTGAGGTCTCGTCATGCTTCATCAGATGGTTCCTGAGAGCCCTCTGAAGACCGCAGAGCAAGCAATGAACTTCTCACCCAAACAACAAGAGCATCCATGATTCCTGCCCAGAGGCCTGTGACAACTCAGGCTGTGTAAAACCTGTCCCACGGGCAGGTGGTGTTCTGCAGGCTGACTATCCAAGAGTTGGCTTGCCAAGAAGTTATTCAACTCATCATGAGCAGATGAACAAAGGAGGAGGAAAACTCCCTCTCTTTTCAGTATTCCTGAGCTACCTTCATCCCTAAGGCACATGGGATTCAGCCACCTCCTTCCCCAGATATCTAAGTTGAAGCCCTGAGGCAGCAACCCAAAAGCAGAGGCTGACAGCAATGCCATTTGCTGTGTTAAGCGAAGCTCTGTGCAAAAGCAAGTGCTTTATTTCCTTCTCTCTTACCTAATACATGCAGTTCGTCAACCTCAAATTTCAACAACAGGACTACATTTGCCCATTATTATATTTATAGTGGGAATGTAGAGCAGATCCACCGAAGTATTAGCTCCTCAGACCTAAACACTTAGTGGAAATAAGCAGAGGCTGACTCTTCCCTCACTCCCCCTTCAGAAAGTGTTTTCTAGCTGAGTATGACAGAGATAATGTTGTGAAGACACTTTCAAACTAGCAGTAGTTTCTGTTGCCAGCTGCCTCACATAAAAAGTTAAATGATTCTTTCATCCCACAGTGAAATGCCAAAACTCATGAGATAAAACACATATTAGTGACACAAAGCTGGAGTACAACATGGATTATTTAATCCATACTCTTTAAATACTACCAAGTTTACTGATAATTGAGGACATTTCATCCATTTCATCTCCAGTGACACCAAGAATCTCAATATCCCTTCCCAGAAGGCACAGCCACAGCACATCAGACTGCCTTCAAGGAGCTCTGAGTTCTGGATGGTGTCTTTCACAAGAGCTGAAGCAGTTAAAGCAGAAAGCAATTAAAGAGAGTTTAACTTGAAGGGAACCTGAAAGGCTCTCCAGGTATGAATACCTGACTGCAGGCTTTGCTGAAACACACACAAGAGACAAGAGCTGTCATGGTTGAGGTTTCAATTCCATTGATGCCAACACAGCCCTAAAACAGGGCGATGTGGAAGGACATCCAGCCCCAGCAACACCGACATTCGCCAAGCAAGAAGCTACACCAACAGAGCTACCACCTCGGCAGGCCACACGGCAACACACAACCACGCTCAGGTGAGTGTGCCTGGCACACGCAGTGCCAGAGGCAGCCATCTAAAGAGGTGGGGAGGCTTGCCAAGGCAAACAGCCCAGAACGCCTGGACTTGGTTTGTCACGGCTCCGCCGAGGGAGAGGTGGCCAAGGCAGACGCGGGTGGGGACACTGGGAAGGCCACCAGGAGATAGGAGAGGCAGCGCTGCCCACGTATTTACTCATCTTCAGGAGCACCAAATGGCGGCGAGATGCTGAGGCTCTCCGAGCAGGAAAAGCAAGAGGAGACCGAGAGACGCACCCCTACTCAAGTCGAGTTCTTACGAATTCCTCCAAGAGGGCTGCGAAGTGGCTGTAACTCAACTTTCTACACAAAGCCTTGGGGTTCTCCGTTAAACCTCCAAGCACTGCAGAAGGCCTCGCTTCACCCAACGCCACCGAGTACACTTCACGGCCCGGCCCGGCCCGGCCAAGCCCAGCCCAGCCCAGCCCAGCCCAGCCCGCGGGAGCCGCCGCATTCTCCCACCCGCTCAGCGCCCCAGCCGAGGGCTCGGCGCCACCCGCCTGGCCCCGCCGCTCACCGGGCTGCGCACAGCGTTCCTGGCCGGGCCCGGGTCCGGACTCGGGCCCGCCGCCGCCGAGTACCGCCGCGCTGCCGCCTCGCGCCCGTCGTCGTGTCCGACGCGGTTAGCGCTGCAGCCGCAACCCCCGCCCGCAGTTGCCTCCCCTGCGGCGGTCGCTGTCAGCCCCGGCAGCAGCCACACAAGTAAGAGAGAGTAGGCCGCGGGCGCAGCCATGTTGGTTGTGGCACCACGTGGCCGCTGTCACGTGAGGAGTAGCCTCTTAAAGGGGTGCCCCCGCGGCTCTCGGTTCTGCCGTGAGTTCCAGCAGGGTCTCCGAAAGCAGAAGCCGTGGTCTGCCTCAGTGCTCTCTGGGGCGGGCACACGAAGCACCCAGGTGACAATCAGCTTGGCTTGGGTGGGAGGGGACCTTTCATCTGCAAGAGCAGCAGGTTGCTCAGAGTCCCGAATAACCTGACCTGCAATGGTTTCAGGCACAGGACATAAACCACCTCTCCTGGCAGCCTGGGGTGGGCTCTCACCGTCAAAGAATTCTCCCTTCTTTCTAGACTCAGTCTCCCTCTTTGAGTTCAAACCATCCCCCCTTGTCCTGTCACCACAGGCCTTGCTCAAAAGCCTGTCCCCAGCTTTCTGCTCAGCCTCTTGAAGCACCAAAAGGCCACTGGAAGATCTCCCTGGAGCCTTCTCTTTCCCAGGCTGAAGAGCCCCAACTCTGCCAGCCTGCCTTCACAGCAGAGCCCTTCCAGCCCTGCTGTGGCCTCCTCTGGCCCCATTCCAACAGGTGCCTGTCTGTGCTGAGGGCTCCAGAGCCAGCCCCAGCACTGCAGGTGAGGTCTCAAGCAGAGGGTAGAATCCCCTCCCTTGTCCTGCTGCCCACACACACTTGCCCCATTTGTGTTTTGTTTCCAACAAGTACAAAAGGCTTTGTGAGAAGAGCGGGAGAGCAGATGGGCATCAGTGGAGTGAGTGCCACACATCCCCATCAGGCACACCCTGGGAGGGTGGCCTTGCTGCTCTGAGCCGTGTCCTAGTCATTCCTGAGTTGGATCTGAAGTTTGCTTTTCCATCAGCTAAAAATAACCAGGTGCTGAAGCAAACATGCCCTAAATACAGCCCCGAGGCACTGCCCAGCGCTCGGGTACCTAACAGGGAGTAGCTAACCTGCATGGTGCTCAGGCGTACCTGAGTCCACTGCTTGCTGCGCTTAACAACCTTGAGAAATACGTGGGCATCAAATGAAGGCAGATGAGTCTGGGCTCCCAAAATTACCTTCCTGGCTACCCATCGGTATACTCCCTCCCCACAGTGCAGTTGTTTGCTGCTCATTTAATTTCCATTAGGAAAAAAAAATGGGAAATGCAGATACTGCCTCTAAATGTTCCCACCTTGAGATGTCTGAAACTGCAACTAGAGGTCATCTAAGATGGCTGACTGTGTTATTTAGTCATAGTCATTGCAAGGGGAAGTCTACATTGAGTGGGGTTTGCTCAGAAGTGGGGAGTAGCCTTTCTGTGACTTCTCCTGGAAATCTTTGCTAGAAACTTGTTCTGGAGGCCTTGGGCCATCAATGCTCCTGTGTGTTTTAAACTTGCTCTTCCTCTTCTGCAGCTAATTGCTGCAATAAAACCTCAGCTGAAGGACAGCCAAGAGCACACAGAGAGCAATAATGTCAGAGACTGGCACAAGGTACAGGTCTAAAGTCCAAAGAGTGCCAACACCTTTGTGTTCAAGAGCAGTTCAAGAGAACCCTCATCTCTTAATCATAGGCTCAGAGAACAGCTTAGATTGGAAGGAACCTCAGAGACCATCTGCTCCAACCTGCCTGCCATGGACAGGGACACCTCTCAACTACACTTAGCTGCTCAAGGCCTCATCCAACGTGGCCTTGAACACCTCTAGGCAGGAGGCAGCCACAGGCTCCCTGGGCAGCCTCTTCCAAAGTCTCACCACCCTCAGACTTCTTCCTCAGCTCCAGCCTAACCCTGCTCTGCCTCAGCTTCAAACCATTCCCCCCTTGGCCTGTCTCAAGACACCCTCAGGAAAAGTCCCTCTGCAGCCTTCCTGCAGGATCCCTTCAGGTACTGGCAGGCCTCTCTAAGGAGGGCGATGAGTTCAGCATCATTTCAGAATAAGGATTTAGAAAAACATAAAGAACATGGAAATCCCTTGGGCACTCCTGGCTGTCTGTCCTGGGATTTTGACTTTTGACACTTAAAATAAAGGATTATACTAAGTGTGCCACAATTAGTCTTCATGGCAAAAACATCTCCATGCAAGGGGGGATAACATCATCAGAGAGGCACCCTCACAGCAAACAACTTTCTCCTCCCTTTCAGATTGAACCTCCTGGGTTCCAGTTTGTGCCCCCTGTCCTGTCCCTGGGTGCCGCTGACAAGAGCCTGCCCCCAGCCTCTTGCCCCCCACAGCTCCTTTGTCTCTTGCTGAGCATTGCTCAGCTGTCCTCTGGGGCTTCTCTTCTGCAGGCTCTCAGCCCCAGGGCTCTCAGCCTTTGCTGCTCACAGAGCTGCTCCAGGCCCCTCAGCAGCTTTGTAGCCTCCTCTAGACTCTTCTTCAGCAGTCTCTCTGCAACTGGGGAGCCCAGAACTGGACCCAGCCCTCCAAATGTGGCCTCCCTATGGCAGTGTAGAGGAGAAGAACCTCCTTTGACCTGCTGGCCACACTCTTATTCAGGCACCCCAGGAATTCACTGGCTGTTTTAGCCACAAGAGCACATTGCTGGCTCACGGGGAGCTTCTGCAGCAGGACTGCAAGCTGTGGGTTCCCTTCTTCATCAGGGAACTGGCAATGTCCTTGGCTTCCTTATTTTTTCCTGTGGTTCACTGCAGTAATCACAGACTCTGGTGCTCTGCCACGTGAATCTCTGTGTGGGAGCTTCTCTCCAGGACTATTAGCAGGATGGATCTTCTTCTAGATTCTCATTCTGTGGGATAATAATGCAAAATATTTAACGTGCTTTTGCCAATATAGAGATTAGGAAAAAGCAGCAGGGGCAGAGTGAAGGATGGATGTTTGCTTGGTTTGTATCAGTTCTGCAAAGGGAGCACCACTCAGTATGAAATATTCCTGGGTGTGAAAATGAGTGCTGAGAATCTTCACAAGGATGCATTTCAATTCCTCATTGTTAGTCTCTTTTGCTCTCTGACACACTTAGAAAAGCAACAGAGTGCAGGAAAACAAATGAATGCAAATTTAATTTCACAATCAAACCTTTCTGTTTCAGGGTCAGCAAAAGGAAACATTTTCTGTTGAAACCCTGATCTTAGCCCCATGCATGATGAATCTCTACAAAACTGCCAAGTAAATGTAACTTCTTTTCTCCTTCCAAATGTCCACTGCCGTTTTCTGAAGTGGCAGCAAAACCTACAGGCTTGTAGAACCAAACCCAGTGTGCCAGGATAACTTCTCTTTATTAAAGCTATGGGATTCTGAATGGGTAACGATGGCATTCCAGAAAATCTGCTGATTTCCAGCTGGGAAAGCTCTCTTGGTGCCTCTTGCCCACTCATTGCTTATTTTCCTAGAATTCTTTCCTGCATCATTCTTGTTCTTCCACGGCGAAGGTTTTTCTCCTGTGTTCTTCCAAGAGACTAGATGAAATTACCATTAGAGTTTGCTTCTCAGCAACAACCAAGGTCCACTCTGCAATGCTGGAGTCTTCAGAGAGCTTTTCTGCTATCATTCATTGATCACGTTTGTGCTCTTCAGTAATCTGTTCTCAGGCAGCTCATCTCTTTCACACAGGGTTTAATTATTCTGTATCCTCTGTGCTTCAGGATTGAGACTGATTTCACAAGATACGGTTAAGATGAGAGACTTTGCAGCTCTTAGCTCAACAGCTGAAAAGTTGCTTAGCATTTGTGTCTGTTGTTAGTGCTTTTTATCTGCTGGTGCTGCCATGGGCAGCTTTCCTGATCATCCACTTCATCATGAACACCAGCCACAAGCAAGATTAGACAGCTTGATCCTTAGAGTCCTGGAATCTCTTCTAATTTTAATTCAAGAGCTGCTGCTTGTGCAGCTGAACCAACAGAAGGGACAAAAAAAAAAAAAAAAAAGCAAACCCACCCAGAAAGCTGGAGAATTTTCCATTAGAATAGTCCAAGGAAGCCAACAGTTAACTGCAAATTCAGCAGCACTGAACACAATAATATTGATCTTATTCACGGCAAACAACTTCAAACTTCATCTTAACATCTTTCATCAATGTTAAACTCCAATCATCACCACAAATCTTTCCTGTGAGGGTGCTGGAGGCCTGGAGCAGGCCACCCAGGGAGGTTGCAGAGTCTCCTTGTGTGGAGAGCTTCCAAGCCCAGCTGAGCACTGTGCTGCTGGGCAAGCTGCTGTGAGTGCCCTGCTTTAGCAGGGCTTGGACTGGATGATCTCCAGAGGTCCCTTCCACCCCCTCCATGCTGGGATTCTGGGATATGGCAGCATGTGCTGCACGGCATGTATGGAATGACAATCAGACTGCAGCACAGCTCTTTTTTTTTTTTTTTTTGCTATTGGAGGACTCTGTTTTCTCCTTTTTGAACCTTATTCTGCTCCATCACTGTCTTATTTCAGAGAATCCAAGAAATTTCAGAAAGCTCTTGCTGAGCATTGCTCAGATTCCCCTCTGGGGCTGCTCTTCTCCAGGATCAACAGCCCCAGAGCTCTCAGCCTTTCCATCTCACAGACATGCTCCAGGCCCCTCAGCATCTTTGTACCTATTAGTGGACTCTCCGCAGTAGTTCCCTGTCTCTCTTCTGGGGAGCCCAGAACCAAGCTGGAATGGAACAGCTGGCAAAGCTCTTTGCCACTGGCTCTAGTCACAGCCTTTATGTCCCTGCCTACGTGCACCAGATGTTATTAGCCATTCATTGCCCTCAGCCTACTGAACTCAGCCAGAGATTAGATTTGATTACAGGAGAATTCATTAGGGTTACCTAATGATATTAGGGACCATTACTCTACCAAATTTCTGATGAGTAACGGCTTGTAGTATTGCAACCACAGAACTCTGCTCAGTGACCTTCACTTAAGATACTGTCATGGGCTTCAGGTTCTTCATATTCTGGCTTGATAGCCACAACTCCAACCACTCTGATGTCATTAGGTAATAAGCAACCAGTGCAGTAGGAGGATGTGTCGGATCAGGCCTCTGGCTGATCCAGACTTGTCCTCTGCCTCCAGTAGTGCTGCTGCAGGGAGGGAAACAAGGCATGAGCACAGCAGCAGCAGTCACACACCATTTCCTATCTGTTATCAGCAGGTAGGTGCGGGTGGAAGTGAGGGGAGGGAAGCATCTTCTTCACCTCGGGCCAATTAAAGCGACACAGCAGTTGTGCAGCACAAACATCACATCCCCCTCTGCAAGGTGCTCTCTGCTGCCTAACACAACCACCTGTGCCCCACTGAGGGCACGGCGACCACAGGATTATTTTGGACAAAATACCTTGACTGAGATTTTGAAGGGCAGATAATTGCATCAGGTAAGAAATAGAAGGAAGTCTTAACTCATTCCCATTGCTGGTAATAATCTGGCCTGTGTTGTCAGTCACAGGCGTTCGTGTCAGCACACTCCTATGCCAGGCAGCCTTACCAAAGAGGAAATTAAATAAAACTCACCCCTTTCAAACTTACTGCCCCCACCTCAGGACTCCCTCCGCCTGAGAATTCCCAGCCACGGCCTATTACCTTCCCTAATAGAATTACCCAGCAGTGAAAGCCGCCTCTGGCAATCACCTGGCGCGCTCTCAATCCCTTGTATTTAAGCACAAGGGTTTAAACCTGATCTCTCCGCTTCCCATACCGTGCTGAGACCTCCATTCACCGGACGTTTCTTGCTGCGGCCCTCATTTTCTGGCCCTCTGGGTGGCTGCTTATAGCCTCAGCGTGTCCCGCTAACCCCCGAGCTGCAGGTGGGCGCCGCGGCAGCCCCGTCCCTCCCATCTCCTTTCGCCGCCCCCCCTCCCCCCC
>VWZE01010273.1:60019-74720 GCA_013396675.1 Eubucco bourcierii
AGAGTTCTCCGGGACAAAATAGAGTTTCGACGCCACAGATGTAGAAGAGTTTTGACTGCACAGACCTGCGCGAGCTCCAGGCCCACCAAAGCCCCCAGGTTAGACCCCCGGGCCCGTTCCCAGTCTGTTCCCGCCCTGCTGGCGCAGTGCATGCAGGGAGTTGCAGTCCCGCTAGGGCGCTCCCTGGTGGCCCGGCTACGGTGGCGGGACTGCGTTACCCAGCATGCTCCGCGCCGCTATATAAGGCGGCGGCGGCAATCGCGGAGCGCAGTAACCATGTGGATGTGCCGCTGAGCCGGCCCCGGCCGGGGGAAGTAGCTTGGCGCAGTCTCCGACCTAACGGGACCGGGCAGCGCCGCGCCGCCGTTATGGGGCTGACGAGTCGCTGCTAGCTCGTCCTGCCGCCACCGGAGACAGGTAGGTTAGGGGTTGCGGCAGCGCCTGGAGAAAGACAGAAGGAGGGAAGGAAGGAAGGAGATGGAGAGAGAGCGGTGAGCCCGCCGGGGTAGCTCACCCTTCCCCAGGCCGCCGGCGGGCTGCGGGGCCCGGAGGGGAGCATGGGGGATGCAGCCCGGTGCTGGGGCAGAGGCGGTGGAGCGGTACTCGGTGGGTATGTCCGGCTGCAGGAACGCTTGCAGGACGGGGGGTAGAGCCGTGCCCGGGCGGGCGGCTGGGCTCGAAGCGGAGCTGGGCTCCGCGGTGCCGGCTAGACGTCTCTGCCGCGCGGAGGGGCGAGCGCGGACCCTCAGAGCGTCTCCGCCGTTCCGTCGCGTCTGAGGCCTCGGTGGCAGAGCAGCGTGTCCGGTGCCAACTTTGCCCCTGTTTTTTTCTGGCACTGGGGGCACAGTTGTAAGGGACGTTCTGCGTTATGTAAACACTTGGGAGCGCTGATGGGGACTTGGCCATGGGTGAGCTTCTTCTTAAATGGTCACAAGCTGGGCAACTGTGGGTGGATGTTTCTGAGGGTCTTGGTAACTGCTCTGGCAGGCCAAATATTTGGCTGTTTCCTGGACTACAATAACTGGACTTCAGCCGGAGGTGTTGGGGGGGCGGCACATGTGCATTCCCCATGTCCGTGGGATGTGGCATCATTCTGAACGGCTTCATGTCCTTATGTTAGAAAACTCTGTTCTTGCCCGTTGATTTTGCGAGCTGAGGATGCCTTGTGGTTCTTTTGGCTGTGCAGAGAGGCTGCCTGTTGCTCCCCAGGCTCTTGGTGCCTTGCCCTTTGCTGTAGAGCTGCAGGCAGTGGTGGGCACCATGCAGCGGTGGTGGGTTGGGTCATGCTTTCTCCTCCCGTGCAAACTCTCTTTGTGGGCTCAGTCTGGCTCTCAGTAGTTTGTACAGAATAACTCCAACAGGTGAAAGGCTTGCATTGCTGCATCAGACACATCAATCACCTCAAGCACCCTGCAGCAGCTCGCATCTACCTGCTCAGCTGCACTTGCGTCGGGTCGTGGTGTTGCTGCTTACATATCAGGAAGGGAAAAGGTGGCTCATACAAGCCAGGTCCTTCCTTATGAAGATTTAGTGCCTCTAAGTCATCCATGGAGTAGAGTGTGTGTGTGTGGTAGCTGTTTGTTTTATTTATGAGAGCCACTAGCTGCACATGTGTTTTATTTCTTCGGCTTGCACTTTGTTATTTGCCTTAGAGCTTCGTTTCCTGTGCTCGGAAATTTGCCTGGTATCCCAGGGCTTCCAGACCTGTGGAGCCAAGGGAGTCACTGCCTTGGAGCCCGGGCCAAAAGCTCATGTCTAAATTGCCTTCCCTGCAGGATTCAGCTGTGTGAGTGTGGGATGTGATGTGAAACCAGTATCAGTTTTTTTGCCTTGCTGGTTTCTCCGCGGTGGAAGGTAATGAGCTAGCAGGTGCTGATTTATTGGTGCCTATCTGAAGACACAACTTGAGATAAGAGGAAAATTGCTTCAAGTCAGGGCATCATCACTGACATGAAGTCAGCGTCCTCAGACGGCAAATATTCCACGTTCTAAATGCTGAGTGGCTTTGCTGGTGCCTGAAGCTGACATTATTGCATGGGGTCACACAACTGCAGCTAAGCTTTGATTGTCTGACACTGCTTCTTCACTCAGGGGAGAAAACTTGGTACCCTCCATCAGCTCAAAAATTTGGGTAAGAGGACACTTGATGAAACAAATGTGAAATGGATTGCAATGTGAAATGGTTCAAATGTGCCTTGGTCAGTGTGTAAAGCCAAAGAAAAAGGGTGCTTGTGGAAATGAAGGCCCCAATTCCAGTGTGAGAACAACTACAGCAGTGCTGTCACCTAAGCTGTTTGAGCTGATTATTTGTAATGTGCTCTTTAAGCCATCTTTTATTTGTCAATATTGCTTTTTTTTTTTTCCTTGTGGAAATACCTTATTCTACCCTGAGATGAAAATGTTTGCTTAGATGAGTGCTTTTCCCCATCTGCTTGTTTTGCAGCTTTGATTAAGCCTTGAAATAAGGGAATGATCTGGTTTCCTCTTGTAGGGGTTTGTAAATTAGCAAGTAAATAAGCAGGAGTAACTTGTGTTTGCCTTGGCATCCTGGAGTAGAGATGTGTGGGAAATAGTCTGTGTTTTCTGGCATTGTCTGGTTCTCAGCACCATGGTAGAAGAGGCTCTAGTGAAGAATACTGTCTGAGAACAACTGCTTAAAGGAAGGCGTAGTGGGACTGGTGAACAGATTGAAGAGTAGTGGAAGTGATAGTGATGGCCTTCAGCTATAAACCAGGAGTGCAAGATCTTACTGTTCATGGTAGCACAAATCCTCTCATCACCTTAAATCTGCATTCCTGTGGGGCAGATGAGTGGAAAATTGAGTTCAGGTGAGGAAACTGAAATTGAGGTGAAGTTCTGTTTGCTCACAGGTGCTGTTGTGACTTCCAGCAGGCCTTGCAGACTGAAGCTGTGCTGTTGTGAGGTCTTGGTCTTGTTTGTATAAGATCATGGAATGCATCAGGTTGGAAGGGACCTTCAGTGGTCATCTTGTTGAACTCCCCCTGCAGCAGAGACATCTCCAACTAAAACAGGTTGCTCAGAACCCCACCAATTTTGACTTTGTCTTCAGGGACAAGGCCTTGCCCCCATCCTTGAGTAACATACTCCAGTATTTCACCACTCTCATTGTGAAGGACTTCCTGTAATGTCCAACCTAAATCTGTCCTGCTCCAGTTTCAAACCCTTTCCTCTTGTCCTATTGCCACAGTCCCTCCCCAACCTGCCTGTAGGTCATAGAATCAGTCAGGGTTGGAAGGGACCACAAGGATCATTCAGTTCCAACTCCCCTGCCGTGGGCAGGGACACCCTACGCTGGATCAGACTGTCCACAGCCTCATCCAGCCTGGCCTTACACACCTCCAGGGATGGGGCCTCAACCACCTCCCTGCACAACCCTTCCCAGACACTCATGGTGAAGAAATTCCTCTTCAGGTCCAGTCTGAATCTCTCCACTGCCAGCTTTGCTCCATTCCCCCAGTCCTATCACTACCTGATAGCTTAAAATGTCCCTCCCCAGCTGTTTTGTAGCCCACTTCAGATACTGGAAGGCNGCTGGATCAGACTGTCCACAGCCTCATCCAGCCTGGCCTTACACACCTCCAGGGATGGGGCCTCAACCACCTCCCTGCACAACCCTTCCCAGACACTCATGGTGAAGAAATTCCTCTTCAGGTCCAGTCTGAATCTCTCCACTGCCAGCTTTGCTCCATTCCCCCAGTCCTATCACTACCTGATAGCTTAAAATGTCCCTCCCCAGCTGTTTTGTAGCCCACTTCAGATACTGGAAGGCCACACTAAGCTCCCTTTGGAGCCTTCTCCTCTGCAGACTGCACAGCCCAAATTCCCTCAGGCTCTCCTCACAGCAGAGCAGCTCCAGCCCTCTTCTCATCCTCATGGCCCTTCTCTGGACCCCTTCAAGCACATCCGTAGCCCTCTTGTCCCAGGGGCTCCAGAACTGGAGAGGTACTCCAGGTGGGGTCTCACCAGAGTGGAGGAGGAGAATCACCTCCCTTGCCCTGCTGCCCACACTTTTCCTGATGCAGCTCAGGCTCTGGGTGGTCCCCTTCAGTGACTCCTCTTGCAAAGGCAGTGTCGGATGAGCACTACAGAGTGGCAGTGGGTGACCTGGCACCTGCCAGGGGGCAGATTTTGGATGAAATGTGCAGGCAAGGCTCCAGCTCCTCCAGTGCTTTGTGTGTGTGTCTGTCAGGGTAACAATTTTTGGTGTGATCCAAATGCCCATTCTGGAGGCAGGAGCTCCTTTCAGCTGCTGTTAGTAAGATGGTGATTTGAGGTGAAATATCTATTCTCTACAACTGCCTAAAGGGACGTGGTGGAGAGTCTTCTGCTGGGCTCTTCTCATAGGTAATTGGAGACAGAACAAGGGGGAATGGCCTCAAGCTGAGGCTGGGGAGGTTTAGATTGNCTTGTTCAGTGCTGTAAATCAAGCTTAGAACAGGACCCAGGTATGTGGAGCCCTTGTCTTGAAGCTGCCCTCGGCAGCAGTGAGCAGAGCAGGTGTAACCTGTTGTGGTGGCTCTGCTGACCTTGCTGCTCCCCCCTGACACTGTGCATGGGAATTCCTCAGTGCACAGCATCCTCCTTAGGAGTATCTGATGTGTCAGCTTGCACTGTGCTGGGAGCCTTTGAGACCTTATTACCCCATAAATATAAGATAGTTGTAGTTGTAGGATTGTGTCTTAAAGACAAGAGGAGTCTCAGGATCCCGTGGGAGGTGGGATGAGGGTAGTGGCTCTGTAGTAGCTGGTAGACAAGCTGCTGGCTTGCCCGTGGGCGAGTGTGAGGGAAGGCAGCTTCACCAAAGCAGCTTATGGAGACCAAGAGGGGTTTAGAGGCAGAAAAGGGTGTGCTGTTAGGAGGTTACATAAATGTGGTGTTGCTGTCACAATGCAGCCCTGGTTTGTAGAAATCTACATGGTGGTAGGTTGCAGATGAGTTTGTTTCTGCTGCTGAGGTAGCACCTTCACTAGTTTCTGTCGTTCCAGTGGCTTGGAGTGGTTTCTGCCTTTCTTTTTCTGGTGTGGCAATAAAGAAGAGTTAAGAAAACATTGATCAGCTCACACTGGCCTGTGCTGGCTACAGACAAGGGCTGCTTTGCTGGGTGCTATAAAGGAGAAGACTTGAAAAGCTGGAAGAGTATTTCTGAGCTGTGAAGCCAGATCTTGCACAGGGTTCATTTAGACGGGAGATGAGGAAGAAATTTCTTGGCAGTGAGGGTGGGGAGGCACTGGCACAGGTTGCCCAGGGAGGCTGTGGATGCCCCCTGCCTGGAGGTGTTCCAGTCCACATTGGATGAGACCTTGAGCGACCTGGGCTGGTGAAAGGTGTCCCTGCCCATGGAAGGGGAGGAGCAGGGGGTTGGAACTGCATGAGCTTTAAGGTGCCTTCCAATCCAACCCATTCTGCGGTTCTGTTGCCCATAGCTATGTAAAAATTCCTGTGCTCCTCCACTGTGCATCTCACAGAGGCTGCTGTGAGAGGAGGATGTCAAACAGCAGCAGCCTTGGGGCTGGCTGAAGATCCCGTTGGGGTTTCTATTCCCAACAAGTGCTACAGGAGTAATGCTGATCCTCTGTCTTGGTGCAGGTGGCTGGGTATAGAGGTAGAACCCTCTAACCTAGAGGAGAGTAGATTTAGACTGGATGTTAGGAACAAGTTCTGCACCAGGAGGGTGCTGAAACACTGCAACAGATTGCCCAGGGAGGTGGTTGAGGCCTCATCCTTGCAGATACTGAAGGTCAGGCTGAACAAGACTGTGGTCAGCCTGCTCTAGTGGAGGATGTCCCTGCTGACTGCAGAGAGATTTTTGGACTGGATGACCTTTGAAGGTCCCTTCCAACCCAGACAATTCTGTGACTGATTGTTTCCAGGATGCTGCAAGTGCTCAATTGCTTTGCCAGAGGCAACCGTAGGAAGTGTGTGTTGCTCTTGCTGCTTTGCTACCTGTTGAGAGAGAACATTTCCAAGCTTTCAGAGCAGTTGTTTTATGAAACCAAATTCCTTTGGGGTGGAAAATATAAAAGGTTAAATTTAAATGGGAATTAGGGAAACTGTAATTCCAGTGAGGAAAGCTGCAGGATTCAGCTATGGATTCTGAACACTGAGTTCAGTTTTCATAGTTGTGGTTTTGGTGAAGCCTATCAAAATTTAGATCAGAACTTACTTTTCCTTCCTAACAGAGTTGTACAGAGAATCAAGTCAGACCTGCACAAATGAACTCTTGAGGAGAGAAAAATGCATGAGGAACACCACGTAGCTGTGTGGTGTTCTGCTGGTTGATGGCTTGTGGCAGTGTGGCTCCTTCCTTGCACCTTGCCAAGGTGAGGAGTGCTGCAGGAAGATGTGTTCTCACCTCACTGGTTGCTCAGCTTATCAAAAGGTGGGGAACAGCTCTGGGGAAGCTGAATGGCAGATGAAACAAACATCTGAGTTAGGATGTTAAGAGAAGGCTTCTGCTTTTGGAGTGGTCTGATGCTGACATGCGAGGACACAGGCTTGGATCCTGGATCCAAACATCATCATGTACACAAACAGTTCCTTTTCTCCTCATCCCCACCATGTGCACGATGTCTGCAGTGAGATCGGTGTGTACACACACCAGAAACTTCTGATCACTAGGCCAGAACAAAGGAGAAAAAAACCTCTAGATTTACTTTTTTAATAGGGCTGCATATTCATTTATGGGAATTGTTTAGGATGAAACCTAGAGTGGCAATTTAATGGGAATTGTTGAGGGTGAAACCTAGAGAGACATATTAATGGCAGTTGTTGAGGATGAAACCTGTAGAGATACTTTAACTGATGGGAATTGTTGAGGATGAAACCTATAGAGACATTTCTTTTGCACCTTGGCCTCTCCTAGCCACGTCTTCACAAATTCAGGATATCTGCCAGAAAGCTCTAAATGAAGGGAAGGGACTTTTTGCAAGGGCTTTTGATACAACAGGGAATGGATTTACTCTTGAGGAGGGGATTTTGAGACTGGAGATAAGAAAGAAATTCTGGACAGCGAGAGTGGGGAGACACTGGCACAGGCTGCCCAGGGAGGCTGTGGATGCCTCCCCCCTGGAAGTGTTCAAGGGTTTGAGCAAGCTGGGTTGGTGGGAGGTGTCCCTGCCCATGGCAGGGGGTTGGCACTGGATGAGCTTGAAGGTTTGTGGGTGAAGTTAGTACTGCAGTCCAGGTGTCTCGTCTGCAGGAAGAGATGTGTGGATACATATCAGAATTGCTTGATCTAAAGGGTTAACTGAGAACTTAATAGCTCAGCAATCCTCAGCCACTCCTCTGTAAGGGTTAAGCAGGTTCAGTTGCCAATGCTCTTTATTTTGGCCCTTTGCTTCAGAAGAATGACTCCTGCTTGCATGCTAGAAAATTACTGTTGAGGGGCCAACCTGTGCAAGTCAGTCTGGGAGCTGGAGCCCTCATCTGTAAAGGAGCCCAGCCCAGTGGGTTTGAATTTTATTTTTTTTTTTAGATCACCAGGGCTCAAAGTAGGTCCCCCTGGCCCCCAGTGGCTCTCCACATGTGCTAATCATGTGCTGGAGGTGGCTCCTCCTCTTTGGCTGCTACTCACAGGCATTTAAGTGTTCGGCTGTAGACCTGGATGCCTGCTGAGGTGTCGAGGAGGGAAGAGCAGTGAGCTTGTCCTGGGAAGGGTTGCTGCATCTGGAAGACAGGAGGAGACTTACAACCCTTCAGTGGAAGAGGCTCCTTAGTGGAAGGGAAGTCTTGGAGGCTTACAAGCCTTCACCAGAAGAGACTTGCTAGTGGAAGGGAAGTCTTGGAGGCTTGCAAAAGCCTTTACCAGAAGATATTGCTAGTGGAAGTGAAGTGTTGAAGGCTTACAAAGCCTTCACCAGAAGAGATTTACTAGTAGCAGAAAGGTGTTGAAGACTTAAAAACCTTCAAGAGAAGAGACTTGGTAGTGGAAGAAAAGCGTTAACATCCTTGCCAGTGGGGACCCAAAGCTGCTAGGAGGCATCCTGCACAGCCCAGTCCTGGAAACCGACGCCGGTGACACCATGGAGGACAGAGAACCTCCACCAAGGTGCAGTATGGGCGCAGGGAGAGGTGGGAGGTGAGCAGATGAGGGCTGGTGAGGTGGATAAAGAGAAACTACTTTGGGTAATTCAATGGATTTTGCATTGGTTGCAGTGTGTACCTTCTGAGGAAGGGAACTTGGAGGCTTCATGTGTGGAAGGAGGCTGTAGGGGACAGTCTGCTCAGTGGTGAAGCCTCAGTAAATATATGGCCATGCAAACAAAAATTGGGACTGTTCTGTGCCCTCTTTTTCCCTGGCCAATTTTCTTCCTTGGCCAAACTCCAGTTGGTGATCTAAAGCAAGCTTGCTCTCTTTCCCCATGACATTGACTTGCCCTGGTTCTTTTGGCCTGTTCCAACTCTGTGTGTGCTGGAAATGTGCTGGAAAACATTGTGTGCTTCTAGGGGCCTCATCTAGAGGCTGACGTCTAGGTTGCCTTCTGTCAGAGTTAGAGCCAGTAAGTACCAACCTGAGTAAGTACCAACTTCACTAAGTCCTTCTCTCTTCTAATGGAATTGAGAAGATGCTGTCAGGTCACACTTAGTTTGAAAGAGAAATCACTTTCCCCCACCTCCCCTGACAGTATCTTTAATAGATTTTCTTTTTCCAGCTTTCTGCAGATACCTGTCAATAGGATCCATTTCTTCCATCAGTCTGATGGCTGCAGTGTAAGATCTCACTGTCAAAGTGTGACTTGTGCCTGGCACATTGTTATGAGTCTGTTACTTTCAACCTGAATCCTCTCTCACCAGCTTGCCTGAGAAAAGAAAAAAACCCCAAGCAGGCATTCTTGTGAGGAGAAAAGGACGTTGTGCATGTTTGCTTTCCTCTGCCGGCATTGATTGAGGTTGAAGTTAACAGTAAGAGTTACTTCATCTGCTTCTCCCTTTTCCTTAAGCTGTTCTTTTGTTTGGTGCACCTATAAAATTGTAATTTGTGAATAAGTTTGGCAGTGATATGGTAAAAAAAAAAAATCTGTCTATGGAGTGGTAAATGGTGTAGGAAATGAATGGGACAGAATTAACTTGGCCATCATCTTGTAAGAACTGCAACTTCCTTCAGAGAAAAAGGGAAATGCTTGATTGGCTGTGCAATGAGAGTGATTTTCCTCCTGGGAGAAGAGAGGGGTGGTGTGGGTGGTGGATGGGGATTCAGGAGACCTGAATTCAAATCTTGGCTTGGAATCTGACCCACTGCTTGTCCTTGAGAAGGTCACAGCTCTCTGCTGTTCTCTCCTTCCCCTCTCCCACAGCCTCCATCTTGCCTCTTCAGACTGCAAGCTGTAAGGGGGGGTGGGGAGAATAAAAAAAATCTGCTGCCTTTTTAGTGTTGGAAGGGAAATACTTTCTCTGAGAAAGTGCAGTTCTCCTCTTTAATCTGAGGGTTCATCAGATGACAATTTGTCTGCAGACAGCAAGGCCCCTGGACATGAAAGGTTGCAGTAAATGGAAAACAAGATGGTGTGCTAGATAAAAGTACCAGGCTGATGTGTACCTGTTTTTTTTTTTTTCTCTTTTTTTCGTGTGCAATCTCTAAAAATTAACTACATGTGCATAAAATTAGAACTGCTGAACCTGCTCAAACCCAATCCTGATTCCTGAGCAGCAGATTTAAACTGAGTGTTAGGAAGAAATTCTTGAGGGTGGGGAGATGCTGGCACAGGTTGCCCATAGAGGGTGTGGATGTCCCCTGCCTGGAGGTGTTCAAGGTCAGGTTGGATGAGACCTTGACCTTGCTGGGCTGATGGGAGTTGTCTCTGCCCATTGCAGAGGGTTGGAGCTGGATGAGCTTGAAAGGTCCCTTCCTACCCAAACCCTTCTGTGAACTAGTGACGGGGGAGAAAAAAAGAATCATATAAACTTTGAAGTACTCAAACTGAAGAAACACCTAAAACTGTACCTCTGTGCCTATGGCAGGGAGTTGGAACTGGATAGTTTATGCTGGAAAGGACCTTGAGGATCAGTCTTTAAATCCAGTCCAACACTCTCCTAAAGCAGGGTCAGCCACAGCAAGTTCCCCAAGATAGGCATCCAGGTGGGTTTGGAATGGCTCCAGAGGATGAGGATCAATATTCGAGAAGACTTGGCTGTTGTGGGTATCCTGTGCTGCTGTATCTCACCTAAAAAAATCCCAGCATTGATGGCTGAGGATCCTACTTAAAGTAGTAATCCAGTTCATGTTTACAGACATGGCTAAGGCACAACTCAATTCCATGAGATAGACTCAAACAATTCCCTCAAACAAGAGGCAATGGCCTCAAGCTGAGGCTGGGGAGCTTTAGACTGGGTATTAGGAAACATGTTTTTCACAGCAAGAGGGGTCAGGGACTGGAATGAGGTGGTGGAGTCCCCCATCCTGGCTGTATTTCAGAGTGGTTTGGATGTGGTGCTTAGGATTATGGTGTAGGGTTCTAGGTTGGACATGGTGATCCTGAGGGACTTTGCCAGCCTGGGTGTGCCTGTGATTCTGAGAAGGGCAGGATTTGCCTGTGCTGTGGCCTTGGTGCTGAGCTGAGGAGTGAGCAAACATCCCTGCCACAGCCTGCTCGGAGCATAGCACTGATCCCAGCTGTCTCTGCTACCCAAAATCCCTCCTCTTTGCCCTTCCCTGCTCTGTGCAAAGAGCTGCTTTTAGATCTGCTAAGTCAGAAGCTTTGCAGATGACAGCAGCTCGTCCTTCAGTCCCAGAAGAGTGATTATTCACCAGAGGATCTTTTAAATAGAGCACTTCCTCTCCTGCCTTTGCCTCTTACCATGGGATTCTGCTGCCTCTTTCTCACAGCCCTCTGGGAGGAAACCTTCTGTTTTCATGGAAATAAGGGTGGAGAAACACCAGGTTTGGGCTGCAGTTAGGTGTGTCTGTGGAAAGAGACACAGAATGGGTGGGTGTTATCCAAGAAACTGTGGAAATCATCAGGAAAAACTTTGGATCCAACCCATAGGGCCACATTTTCAGCCAGGTAATCTTGTTGTAAAGCTTGGGTTTAGCAAATTACCTAAGGAGTAGGCTTTGACTTGTATCTGGGGTACTTTTAAAACAAAGTTTAGCTTGCTTGGCCTAATTTACCACTGCTAAGGACCCAGTTCCATTTGATTCCAACCTTCTGCCTTAACCTGGTGGTGTGGGTTCCCAGCTGAGCAGCTCTTCAGGTCAGCGAGTCTGTGGATGGTTCTTCACATACTGTGTGGCAATAGCTTGTACCATTAAGCAGCCCTCTGCGGTTTTGTTGTTCATAATATTAAACTCTCATCTCTTTTTTTTCCTATTAAACTGAAGCAAAATTAATCTTTCATGGTAGAGCTTCTTGTCCCCAGGAAGAAATTTGAAGCAGTTAAGTCCAGAGAAGGGCAACAAAGCTGGGGGAACATCTGCAGAGCAGGGCTTGGGAGGAGCGGCTGAGGGAGCTGGGGGGGTGCAACCTGGAGGTTAGGAGATGTGGTGCTGAGGGCCACACTTGAGCAGCACACTCAGTAGGGTTAGAGTGGTTGGACTTGATCTGAGAGATCTTTCCCAACCAAAACAATTCTGTGGTCCCAAGCACTATCTGAGATGCTGATCTTCCCTGAACAACCTCAGCAGTGAAGAGGGCTTGGGCACAAAAGTGCTGCTCTGATTGCTGTGGCAATGCATCTAAAATTGCCAGTCTCTCTTTAATTGAACACTAAAGCACAGTGACAATGTGATAATGGAGAGCTGAGCACATCGTGGCACCGTGAGGCATGACCAGAAGCTTTTTTTTTTCTTCCCTTTTTTATTTCCCCTCCCCTCAAAACAAACATCATTAGACCCATCTGAACAAGATTTAAGCAATTTAGGTACAGGCTGCTGGAAATGGAACCGTGAGCAATAAGGCAGCTTTGGTCTCGTTTGTTTTACAAATAGGCTTTGCAGTCAGAGGTTGAGGAATTAAAATCCCACACAAAATAGAGACTCAATCAGCAGAAGAAATGGGTTCAGATGCTTTGCAGAGTGAAATTGAGATGAGGAATAGCAGGCTGCAGAGATGTTGTTCCTGTAAAGGGGGGAACACTTCAGACAGGGGCCTTGACTCTGCTCTTCAAGGAAAGCAAACTTCGAGTGTTGCTCTGAAGCCTTGGCTTTTCTAACTCAGCATGGAGAGCCTGATGAGTGATGGGAGAAGTTAGTGTGCAATGTTTGCAGAGCAGTTGCATTTCCTATTCTGGGATGTTGGGGAAGCAGCTGTCTCATTAAGGTGCTTGATATTTAACAACCAGTTTGATGGCCATGGATTTCCACTGCTAATTCTGCTTCAGCTGCCGTTGAGAGGTGGGTTTGTGTGAAACCATAGGTTGGTGGAATGGCTTCAGTTGAAAGGCACCTTGAAGATGATCCAGTTCTAACCCCCTGCCCTGTGCAGGTACAATTGCCACTAGCCCAGTTTGCTTATCCAACCTGGCCTTGAACACCTCCAGGCAGAGGGCATCCACATCCTCCCTGGGCAGCCTATGCTGGTGTCTCCCCATCCTCACAGTCAATAAGTTCTTTCCCTGGATTGAAACACCTCAGAGTTGAATTGCAGCACCTCTCCTGTGAGGAGAGACTGAGGGAGTTGGGGCTGTTCAGTCTGGAGAGAAGGCTCTGAGGGGACCTTATTGTGGCCTTGCAGTATCTGAAGTGGGCTACAAGAAAGCTGGGGAGGGACTTTTGAAGCTGTCAGGGAGTGATAGGAGTGGGGGGAATGGAACCAAGCTGGAAATGGGGAGAGTCAGACTGGATGTGAGGAAGAAGTTGTTCAGCATGAGGGTGGTGAGAACCTGGCAGGGGTTGCCCAGGGAGGTGGTGGAAGCCTCATCCCTGGAGGTGTTTAAGGCCAGGCTGGATGAGGCTGTGGGCAGCCTGAGCTGGTGTGAGGTGTCCCTGCCCATAGCAGGGGGGTTGGAACTGGCTGATCCTTGTGCTCCCTCCCAAACCCTGACTGATTCTATGAATTTAAGTAACTTTATCAAGCTTAACTCTGGTCTGGACATATTCCTCTGTGAACTGCCCTGGGTGGTCCTGAGTTGCCTGGTCTCCAGAGGTCCATTCCATCCCCTATCATTCTTCCATTCTGTTCAGGGCCATCAGACTCTAAGCATATGATCTGTTTGTGCCCTAAAACATGACTTGAGTCCTTTCAGTCTGTCTGAAAGTCTGAAATGGTGCTGAGGGAGGGTCAGCAGAACTTCACCTGTGCTTTGGAGAGAGGATGGTGGCACAGGGCTTTGTTAAGCCCTCCCAAAGCACTTGGTTTGCAGTTCAGAATCAGATTTTGGTTTTTCCATAGGCTTCTGCTCTGTGCAATGCAGCTTATTTCTGGGATCTGCATCAAACCTCTAAGGCAATCACAACCAATGAACCCCATAATTAGTGCACTTTCAGTCAGGTGTCGTGATAGAGATTTGTGTTCCACCAAAGCAGCGTGGAGTGGGAAGGGAAAGGCACCTCCTGAAACTCCTGAGATGAATAGAAAGTTTTCCTGGGCCTTATTCACTGCTCAGGCATTTTCAGATCCAATTCCAGAGAGCAGAACTGCAGACTGTCAGAATGGCTTAGAAAGCAGTACCTTGCTTAGGGAGCAACCTCCAAAAAGAGAGACACCTGCTGAACTGCAGAGACTTACTGTTACTTTGCTGTGCACGTTAGGCAGTGCATAAAGCATCAGGAGATGGTGATTTTTGTATAGCTCATACACACAAAGGCATCACCAACACAAGCATTCAGGCTGTAGAGGCTTGACAAATACTGTCCAATATGTTCACATTTCAGGGCATTTTTATGTTTGTGAATAGCTATAGTCTACTTAGCATAGAATCATAGGATCTTTGGGATGGGGAGGGACTGCAGAGATCATCTCCTCCAACAGCCCCACCATGGGCAGGGACATTTCTCAACTACACTCAGCAGCTCAAGGCCTCATCCAACCTGACCTTGAACACCCCCAGGCAGGAGCCAACCACAGTCTTCCTGGGCAGCCTGTGCCAGGGTCTTAGCACCCTCATGCTGAAGAACTTCTTCCTCAGCTCCAGTCTAACCCTGCTCAAGTCTCCAGTCTAACCTCAGCTTCAAGCCATTCCTCCCTCTCCTGTTGCTGGACACTCTGCTTCCCAATGGGCAGTCCACTCCTGGTTCCTGTTTCATTTCTTACCTTAAAAATTTGATCTGTCAGAGTTAGTCTTCAGCTCAGTGGGAGAAGGTTGTTTTAGACTGGGTCCTAGGGAGGAGTTCTTCAAGATGAGGGTGGTGAGACTCTGAAATAAGCTTCCCAGAGAAGTTGTGGATGTGTCTTGCCTGGGGGTGTTCAACACCAGGTTGGGAGAGGGTTTGAGGAGCTGAGTGTAGTTGAGAGGTGTCCCTGCCCATGGAGAGGAGGTTGGAGTAGATGAGCTCTGAGGTCTCTTCCAACCTGGGCCATTCTATGATTTTAAGAACTTGTGCTTCTCCTGCCACCTGAGTTAAAGCTCATAATGCCTGTTTGGAGGGCTGCAGCAGCTCTGCTCTCAGGACAGGCTGAGAGAGTTGAGGCTCTGCAGCCTGGAGAAGACTTCCAGGAGACCTTGGAGTGGCCTTCCAGGATCTGAAGGGAGCTACAGGAGAGCTGGGGAGGGACTATTGACAAGGTCTTGCAATGACAGGTCAAGG
>VWZE01010273.1:74856-120758 GCA_013396675.1 Eubucco bourcierii
TCCAACCTGGCCTTGAACACCCCCAGGCAGGAGGCAGCCACAGTCTTCCTGGGCAGCCTGTGCCAGGGTCTTAGCACCCTCATGCTGAAGAACTTCTTCCTCAGCTCCAGTCTAACCCTGCTCAAGTCTCCAGTCTAACCTCAGCTTCAAGCCATTCCTCCCTCTCCTGTTGCTGGACACTCTGCTTCCCAATGGGCAGTCCACTCCTGGTTCCTGTTTCATTTCTTACCTTAAAAATTTGATCTGTCAGAGTTAGTCTTCAGCTCAGTGGGAGAAGGTTGTTTTAGACTGGGTCCTAGGGAGGAGTTCTTCAAGATGAGGGTGGTGAGACTCTGAAATAAGCTTCCCAGAGAAGTTGTGGATGCGTCTTGCCTGGGGGTGTTCAACACCAGGTTGGGAGAGGGTTTGAGGAGCTGAGTGTAGTTGAGAGGTGTCCCTGCCCATGGAGAGGAAGTTGGAGTAGATGAGCTCTGAGGTCTCTTCCAACCTGGGCCATTCTATGATTTTAAGAACTTGTGCTTCTCCTGCCACCTGAGTTAAAGCTCATAATGCCTGTTTGGAGGGCTGCAGCAGCTCTGCTCTCAGGACAGGCTGAGAGAGTTGAGGCTCTGCAGCCTGGAGAAGACTTCCAGGAGACCTTGGAGTGGCCTTGCAGGATCTGAAGGGAGCTACAGGAGAGCTGGGGAGGGACTATTGACAAGGTCTGGTAGTGACAGGAGGAGGAGGAATGGTTTGAACTGGCAAAGGGGAGATTGAAAGTGGATGTTCGGAGGAAGTTGTTTGCAGTGAGGGTGGTGAGACACTGGCACAGGTTGCCCAGGGAGGTTGTGGAGCACAGAATCACCCAATGGGATCTTTGATCACATTTTGTGCTTCTGTGCTGCACAACCTCCCTGGAGATGTTCAGGACCATGTTACATGAAGCCCTAAGCGACCTGTTTTAGCAGAAAGTGTCCCTCCCTATGGCAGGAGCTTGGAACTAGATGATTTTAGGTCCCTCCCAACCTAACCCATTCTCTGATGCAGTCCCTCACTCCCTTCTGCCAGTCCAGCACGTCCCTCAGCAGCACAGTTAGCAATAAATACAGAGTGAGCTGACTTCTGGCGTTCATTCACTGGGGAACACAAAGGGATGGAGCTGCAGCCAGTGTACATGGTGCCAGCTTTGAGTGTGGGCAGACCTTAGGAGAAGCAGGCGTTTGAGAGGCTCCCCATAGGTGGAGTTGGCAGGGGGAGAGCCTGGAGGCACGCTCCAAGTATATCCTCTTGCGTTGGAGATAACGTCAGGGTGGAGATAACATCATGCTGATGGGGGTGAAAACAGGAGGCAGGCAGAACACAAGCAAGGGATGAGGAAGGACTGCAGTGCTAAATATTGCAGGCTTAAGAAAAAACTTTACCAAATTTATATATATATTTTTTATTTTGTGTAGCCAGATCAAACCTTAACCTGAGCAAAGCTGATGACTGGCAGGAAGAGTGAGGAGCACAGCTCTGCTGGTTGGGAAGGAGAGAGGCTGGGCACCAGCAGGTGCCACAGGCACCTGGAGCTGCCCAGCAGCAGAACTTGACCCTAGGGATGGATTTAGATTTTGACCAGAGAAATCTGAGAAGGCTCTGGTGATGGAAGGCCTGGCAGGGACTATTGACTAGGGCTTGTGATGACAGGAGGAGGAGGAGGAATGGGTTTGAACTGGCAGAGGGGAGATAGAAACTGGATATTAGGAAGGAGTTGTTTGCAGTGAGGGTGGGGAGATACTGGCACAGGTTGCCCAGGGAAGTTGTGGAGCACAGAAGCAGCAAAAGTGATCAAAGATGACATTCTATGACTCTATGCTCCACAACTTCCCTGGAGGTGTTCAGGATCAGGTTGGATGAAGCCCTGAGTGACCTGTTGTATTGGGAGGTATGGCAGGGGGCTTGGAACTAGATGGTCTTTGAGGTCCCTTCCAACCTAAACCATTCTCTGCTTCTAAGACAGCAGCAATGAAATGAAATCACCTGAGCTATCTCCAGTACCTGCTTCCCTGTAACTGTTGTCTGATTAAGAATGAGCTGCTGAAGAGCTTAGTAATGGGAATGCCAATCAGGGCTTGTTCTAGGGGTTGGCATTACTTTGACATGTTGGGGTCACAGTGTCATGGTGTGTGTCTTGGTATGTCAGGATCTCTCTCGCTCGGGAACGTCCAAGAAAATCAAGGCTCTGTTTTGGAAGGGGATGTGGAAAGGAGTCACAGAATATCAAGTTGGAAGGGATCCTGAGGATGATCTGCTTGGACCTCTCTAGGCAGTGGTGTGGTTGGTGTGAGTTGGCCCAACACCCTGTCAAGCTGACTCTTCAAACAGTAGGAGAATCCACTGCTTCCCTTGGGAGAGGATTCCATTGTCCACCCTTGGGCCTGGTTTTGGTCAATGGGCTGAAGTAATTTTGTTTTCTTGCCAAGGAAAAAATCCTCTCCTTGAGCAGAAGTCACAAATTCTGACCTTCGTGTTCTCTCGGGAGCAGCTGTGGCAAACATCTGCCTCTGCCAAAGGAAGAGTGGTGTAGTCCTGTAATATCCCTCACACCCCAGAGGGCACACATAATGCTGTTGTAGAAAGGGGTCCCTTGGACCTGTCTGTGCTTCTCCTTGACTTGCTGCCTTTTGCTTTGGGCTGCATTAATTCAGAACTGAGCTGGGGGCTTGGAAGGTTGTAGTAAAAGTTCACAGCTAACATCCACGTTGGGAAATGAGCAAAGTTGTGTTTCTGGTGATGCTAATGCAGTCCCTCAGCATGTTTCTGCATGTTTCGTGGCATACATCTTAAAATAAGCAGAGAGAAGCCCAGCTCTAGTCGTCAGGAGAGAATGGGAACAGGCTGGAGGACACATGCAGGGGGCTGAAGGACTTGGCATCCAGCGAGCAACCTGGAGCCAAATGGGTTGCTTCTGTCTGCACACAGAATTGATTTCAGAGGAGCTGAGACTCCTTTACCCTGCATATGAACTTGGCCTCTTCTCTCTTTTTGTTTTCCCCTGAATTTATTTTTAATTTACAGGCATGAGAATGGCTCCAGTGAGTTTTGAGGTGATGATAATGGAGGCAGTTGAGAAGATTATTGCCACCCACCACTGATATTTGGAGGGTGAGGCAGTAAAGCTTCAGGTTTTTGCTTGCACTTTGATATCTGCAGTGCATTTTCAACATCGTCTTTTAAGTCTTTGTGAATCTGTCCTCATTGAGCTCCAGCCTTGCCTAATAAACTCAATCTTTATTCTTCTGGTAAACAAGATAATGTTGAGTGGAAGGGAATATTTATCCCCTGTACAATGTCAGGGCTGTGCTCCTTAATGAGCATAATTCCCTGCTGCTCAGTTCTCCTGGTGGTGGACCATTCAGAAGTGAGTTGGGTGTTATGATGGAGAGGGTGAAAAGGCTTTCAATTATTTTTTTTTTTCCCTTTAATTCTGGGGGCCTGTTCCTAGGCAGCATTCACTGGCAGGGTTGCCTTGCAGGGAAGGAGCAACTTGGGAGAGCTGTGCTGCTGCCTGGTGCTTGAAACCTCAAGCAAACCCTTTCAGGCACTTTGAACTCAGTGATCTGAGGAGGATCTCCAAGCCGCCAGTGCATGGCCCTGGAAATGTCTTCTGAAAAACCTTTCTTGTGGGGTGCTAAAATGTGTACCTAAACTGAAAACACTTGGTTGGAAATAATGACTTGCTGAGTATCACAGCAGAAACTTCATGTCCTTATGGCTGTGGACCCTGCTCCAATTTTAGTGATTTTTTTTTTTTAATTTTTTTTTCTTTTTACATCCATGTAACTTCAGTACCTGCAGGGGACCTCCAAGAAAGCTGGGGAGGGACTTTTGACAAGGGTTTGTAGTGATAGGATGAAGAGGAATGGGTTGGAGTTGGAAGAGGGGAGATTCAGACTGGTGATTAGGAAGAAATCAGCTGGGGGTGTGCAGCCTGGAAAAAAGGAGACTGAGGGCAGAGCTCATTGCTCTCTGCAGCTCCCTGAGAGCAGAATAGTGACAGATGGGTGTGGGGCTCTTCTCCCAAGCAGCAAGTGATGGAATGAGATGAGATGGCTTCAAGTTCCACCAGAGGAGGTCTAGGTTGGAGATGAGGACAAATGTCTTTGCTGTGAGAGTGGTCAGGGACAGGAACAGGCTGCCCAGGGAGGTGGTGGAGTCCTCATCTCTGGAGGTGTTCCAGAAACACGTGGCTGTGGCACCTGAGGATGCGATTTAGTGGCCATGGTGGTGTTGGGTTGACACAGGACTCAATCTTGGAGGTCTTTTCCAACTGAAACAGTTCTGTGATTCTGTGCCTGGAGTGCAATGGCTGTGAGCATCTGCTGGGAAGGATGCAGCTCCCCATAAGCCAGTCCCACCCCAAAGGGGATGCCAGCAACTGCTTGGTTTTCCCCTTCAGTTTATTTTTCTAAGCAGGCATTTTGCTGTGCTGTGTTTGCTTTGATACCTGACATTCCAGCACAAGAAAACCTTCAGTTCTTCAAACGAAGGAAGAAAGAGAAGCAAAGAGTTCTGTTGTTGTAACCTCCAGCAGCTTGTGCTGAGAAGTTCTGCCTGCTGAATGCTAACCTTTGTGCTTTGTTCTTCTAGGGGCAGTAAGCCAGAGATGACTGACAAGATGTCGAGCTTCCTTCATATTGGAGATATTTGTTCTCTCTATGCAGAGGGCTCAACAAATGGATTTATTAGCACTTTGGGGTAAGAACAGCTGTTCTCTTCTACTGCTAACATTCCTGAGAAGGACTAGCAGAGCTCAACTAGCTAGACTCAGCCTGACTCCTAGCAAAGACTGGGTAAAGCAGGGCAACTTTATGTACGCCTTTGGCCCTGCTTTGAAATGGCTTCAAGCTCAGGCAACCAGCTAGATGTCGGGAGGATGGAGAGTAGATTGACTGTGGTGTGGTTTGGGTGTCCTTGGTGGGGAGGCAGGAGCTTGTGAAGCCAAGGTGTTGGGTAGAGGGGATGAAGGCAGGCAGATGGTTTTCATGTTGTTGTTTGTCCCGTGTCCATCCGTTTGTCCCGTCCTGTCCCTCCCTGCCCTTCCCAGTCAGGAATGAGTAGGCCCCAATGCAGTTTGACTGGAAAAAAGGATGTAGCATAGGTGATGTCAGTAGTTTAAAACCAATAATATATATATATAAAAGAAACTGCAAGGCAAACAAGGCTTCCCATTTACCCCATTCCCAAATGGGACTACCACCAGCTCCAGACAAGTTTCGTCTGACAGTGTTTGAGGCTCCCCATACACTGAAAATTGTCCTTCTCCAGTCCAGGGAGAACCTATCTTGAACCTTCAGCTTTGCCAAAGGCCAGCACCCTGGCTGGCTTCTGCCCCTGGTGTGCTTCTCCACAGAACTCCTTTGCCCTTCCTTCTGCAGAGACATCAGTGTAGGTGCTCTGCAGGGGAGTGCCTCTTCAGCAGTACAAGGTGCATGCCTCTTCATTAAACCATAAGTAGCCCTTCACCTAGGAGAAGGAAGAGTTGGCAGAGAAAAAGCCATGGAGTTGAGCTCCAGCTCTGAGGAGTGACAGGGGATGTTTTATTCCACTCAACTGCTGCCGAGGAGAAATCTTTTGGATCACCAGAAGCTGCCAGAGGAGCTGTGTAACTGACTTGGAAGACCTTGCAGGGGGTTGGGTGAGAAGCTCCAAGAGCACATCTGCCACCTCCTTTGAAAGCAGTGAGAAATTAGAGGGAGGAAAGTGGCATGCATGACACATTACTGTGGTACTTCAGTGCTGAATGAGTAGCAAAGAAGCAACCAGGAAGCTTGCTGATGTGGTGAGTGGGCACGCACACAACATGCTCTTTCTCATTTCCAGTAGCCCTAAGGGCCTCAGGGTGGGTACAGTGACAGCAAATTTTTTGATGCCTACTGTCCAGATGCATCTGATAAATGGAACTCCCAAGCAGGGTACAGAGACAGCATCCTGGTAAGTGTCTCGGCAGGAAACCATGGGCTGGAATCTCATCTGAGTGACTCCGAACTAACTTGTAGGTTTAGTCCTCTAGCTATTAGGATTCTGGAAAATAAAGGGGCAGAGAAGGAAGCAGACACTGAAGATGCACCATGATCTATTATAGGAAAGAGAAGAAAATATGGGATGCTGCCAGAAGGGAAAGAAGGTATGCTAAAAGCAAGGGATGTAGTAAGTAGGGTTGGATGAATAGTATTTGGCAAATGTATTTGACACATCTCCCAGGGCCTGGTCAAATATTGCCACCTCCACTCTGCAGCACTCAACCAGCTGTGGAACTGGCCAAATACTATCTACTGGCAAAATGACTTAAGCAATATGATCCATTTGGCTATTCTTTTGTTCTTGTTGTGTTTTGTTGGTTTGGTTTGGTTTTTTTTTTTTTTGTTTCTTTCTTTCCCTCCCTTCCCAGTATTGAAGTTTGGCAGTAAATGATTCCAGACCCAGTAGAAAGTTGTGATGTGAACCCCATACGGTGCATGATGAACATTCTGCAGTGGCTGTGGCTTTTGATGGCATTGCTGAGCAGAGGTTTTTCACCATGGGTAGTCCTTCCAGACATGACAGGTCCCAAGCTCATCCATTTTCTAGGCTTGATGAGATGTTCTCATGGCAGATCTAAAGATCCCTTAGCGTTACAAGCATCTCTTTGAGCCCTTGATTAGTGCTGCTTTAAGGTAACTGCATTACATAGTGACCACACATCTTCTGAACTTAATTGAAGCCAGAAATCCCAATTGCTATGTGAAACATGAAATGCATTCTCAGCTTAATAAGCCTTCAGAATCCAATTAGTTTAGTCCCATATTTAATTTAGCCTTTGTCCTGCAGAAAAATGAAAGCAGCAAAGGAAAGATGGAGTTGGTTTTGGTTTTGTTTTTTTGGGGTGTAATTGTGCTCTATACCATGTGGAGTTTTGACAGTCTTATGTCATAACAATGTGTAATGACTTGTTCATGTGCTTAATGGTCAAGAAACAGATCCCACTCTACATTCTAATGGTGTCCTAAATCTTTGGGAGGGTGTTCCTAGTTAATACTCCTATGACATGACTGTTGCTTAATCAAGATTTGACTCTTGCTGTTTTCCCAAACTCAGTGCTGTCATCATGGTGATTACCTGTGTACAATAGATCCTCTTCTCTGCTGTTAGTTTTAATTCACCCTGGAAAGTTCTTTTTCTTTTTGTTTTTTCTTAGTAGTCTGGGAAGTTCCTCTTTACTTGGAATTGAATCTCGGACCACGAGGGATATATTGCACTGAGCTGATCTCTGTGTGGGGTGATTGGAGGAACCCATTTGGTTGGGTAGTTTGGGTTGTTTTTTGGCCCTGGGTTCACTAGAAGCAGACATTGCAGTCAGCTGACATATTAACCCTGCCACCCACTTGTGGCTGTATCATAATAGGGAGAAAATCCATGGGGAAAAAGCAGTTTACTTTTGCATATGCAAATTTGAGATGCATAGAAGTGTTGAGTCCACTTTAGTCTCTTGGATCTCTGAATTTTTTTTTTTTCTGCACTTTATTTTCCATAATTGTTGTCTCAAGATGCTCCCTGCATGTAACCAGCCTCTGCAAGGAACAACTCTCATATTCTAGGTCTCAATCTTCTCAACTTGATTCTGCATGAGAATGGACCTCCCAAATCTTTTCAGACCTTGGAGTTTTTCTACTTCTGTGTAGAAAGCCTCTTTGACAGATTGGTTTTTCAAGGGGCCAAATTGAGTTGTTGAAGATCAAATCAGAAACAGCAAACTTGAACAGTTTGGAGAGAAATGTGTGGTGAAAGTGCAATTCCATCCTGACCTGTGCCAAGGATAGAACACTGGTGACAGATTTTCTTAAGTTGGTTCATTTGAACTGTTTGCTTTGTCCTGTGAGATCTGAACTGATCCTGTGGGGTTATTTGTGGATGCAGGCTGGCAAGAAGCTCTGTCTTGACATTCCCCATTGGAATCCCATGGATTCACTTGTCCACTTCTCCTTCCTGGTAGAACAGGGGGAGGTTAGTTCAATCCTTTGACTTACCCTGTGCTTGGTGAGCAGGAGGGGATCTCTCTGCCTTCCTGAGGAGCCACTTTTTATTGTGTCTGCTGTTTCTGCCCTTAATACTTCAGGAGTCGCAGTGTCAGTGTTCATTTGGCATAGCCATCACATTTTCCTGTTCTCTGCCTTGTATATGAATGCATTTGCAACGTTCCCCAAATCTGTCCAAGAGGCACTACCTGTTCTAAGGCTGTCTGTCACCTAACTAGAATATGGGCTGTTCTGTCTGCACCTCAAGGAGGGGACATAAAGGTGATGCAGTACACAGGAGCAATGACTTATTTATTGTCCCACCTATCCAGGAGCATAGCTCTGGGCAACAGTAAAAAAAAAAAACCAACACAAATAAATAATTAGCTGCATGCTTCTTAGAAAGGTTTGGCATAAGTTGGCATTTGGGGAATGTCTTCTGCTGAAGTGGCCACTCGGATGAAATGCTGCAAGCGAACGACTTTGGTGTTGCTGAGGAGGCTGTGAGTGTGAAGGAGCAGCATCTCACTTGGCTTCTTGTTCCTTTGCAGCCTTGTGGATGATCGGTGTGTGGTACAGCCAGAGGCAGGTGATCTTAACAACCCACCCAAAAAATTCAGAGGTAAGTTCATTAGGCAACTGCTTAGCCTTTTGGTTAGCTGGTGTCCTTTGTCTTAGCCCAGCACCTGCTACTGGCTTTCACCTTCACACTTCCTCTGCAGTACTTCTCTGGTCTTGTCTTCTGTCAAGAGCAGCTCAGGAGGAAGGAGCAAGTGTGGATGTCTTTGTAAAGCGAGTTGTGGGGCTTTAAAAAGAGTGCTTTGTGAGGAAGTGGAGATGGGGATGTCAGCTGAGATGGGCTTTCAGGTCTGTCCAAGCTTAGACTCCTGCAACCTGTACTAGTGGGAGGTGTCCCTGCCTATGGCAGGGGGTTGGAACTGGATGATCCTTGAGGTCCCTTCCAACCTTACCATTCTATGATTTCTCTCTCCAAGCTATTGTGTCTGCCATTTAGATAGCCCTTTCCAATCCTGGAGAAGAGGAAAGTAAGGAGGAGCAAATGTTTGTGAAAAGGCTTTCTCTTGTTTGCCTTCAGCTGATCTTAACTGCATTTGACTTTGCTTTCATTCCGCCAGGAAACTCATACTTAGCGATAAGAAATTGGTGCCTACTTCTCTGCATGGCTTGGCTCAGTCTGAGTTAAGAGAAAAAAAAACAAACCCAGGAGGAGAAGCACCAACTGGGATTGTTTGGATAAAAACCTTCTTGAAATCTTCTTGTTTCACCTCCTGATTGCATCTTTTATCCAAAGGAGAGTTCAGCCAAATACACTCTAAACATTTGATCTACCTTTTATTACTGTTCTCAGACGTAGCACCAACTGTTTGTCTTACTACTTTTGTTGGCTGAATCTCCTTCCCTTGGTTTTGCTTTGCTTCTATCAGGGGCTCAGGCTTATCATAAGTCTCTCCAGGCTTGGCCAAACCTGCAGGGGGTTGCCCTTGCAACACACCTTCTGCACTGCTGGTTTTGTTTGCTGCTGGTTTGGGGGTGTTTGGTTTTTTTGCCGTGACATGAAGATGCTTCATGCAATGAAGCACTTGATACAAGTGTGGAAAATTGTTGAGTTGTTGGGTTTTCTCCCTTTTTACTGGAAAACTCCATAGCTGAGGATTGAAATCCTGGAGAGGCAACCTGGGGAAGCTGCAGCATTCTGTGTTAAGCTCTCCAGTAGAAGAACAATGGTGTTAGGTGAACCAGAGCCCTGACTCTAGGCGTTTCTTGATGTTAACATCATACGAAAGAATAAAACCAGATTTAACTCAACACTGCTGGGTGTAGAAGGAGGCAGGGGGGGGAGGGAGAGAGAGAAAAGAATGAGGAAAAAGGCAATTCTTGCTAGCAGAGTTTAGGAACTGCAAGTACAGGGAGACATTTGTCTGACATAAAACATTGTGGTTAGACATTGTAAATGTTCTCATGTTACTTATAATTTATACATGGAGAAAGAATGGTGTGAACCTTTTCCAACCTTTCCAGTTCCTTCACTAAAGCTTTCATGGGGACATTTTTATGCTTAATGGGAAATGGCAACAAGTCATAAAATTTTAGTAGGCATTTCTGTTGTTTATGCACAGGCTTGGGAAATGTAGCCTCAGATGAAATGCCTTCCACAATAAATGTGTTCAGAAGAAGCAATGATGAGTTTATCACACCATCTCCAACACAAATGGAACGTGCCCCTTGGCTTATTAGAAAGCAAAGGCACCCAGAGGCTTGGCTGGGGAGGTCTCAGGAGCTGCAGCCACATCTCTGCCATCTTCCCTGGTGTTTTTATGACACCTTGGAAAAATCCCTCCCTTGCAATTGGAACACAAGGTCTTCCCTAAGGTGCATTTATCCAAACAGCTACATTTCCATCAGGGCTGTGAAGCGACTGTGGGAAGGGTCTTTCTGCAGGGGCTTCGTGGTGCTATGATGAGGGGCGGTGGCTTGGAGCTGCAACAGGGGAGATTGGGACTGGTGATGGGGAAGAAGTTCTCGACAGTGAGGGTGGTGAGACACTGGCACAGGTTGCCCAGGGAGGCTGTGGATGCTGCTCAGGCCAGGCTGGATGAGACCTCGAACAACCTGGTCCGGAGGGAGGTGTCCCTGCCCATGGCAGGGGAGTGGGACTGGGTGGTATTTGGGATCCCTTCTAACTCAAACCATTCTATGAATCTGGTGAATGTAATTCAGTTGTCACAGTATTTACCTTTATCGTAATGAGGTTTAGCCTCTGCTGCCCTGGGCAGTGTCATGGGTGCAGAAGATCAGTAGCACAAGGTACCTTTTTGCACAGCAAGAGCCTAGGCTGTGAGCTGATGTGGGAATGTTCTAGTATCCAGGCAAACTTAAGTGTGGTGCCCATGTATGTGCTGAGTGATACCACATGGTCCTTACTGGGCCCTCTCCCAGCTGAGAGGACCACTGCAGTCTGAAGCCTAAGCAGCAGCACGGTCTTGGTTTGACTCCAGACAGTTGCAGGATTCTGGTGCTAGTAACTGAGGAGTGAAGTTTGCAAATGTCCTTAGAGCAAGGCCAGAATCAGTCACAGGTGAGGGACTAACAGTGCAGCTTTACCCATTGATGGGCAGAGGACAATGAGATGAGATTGAACAAGGCTAAGTGCAGGGTTCTGCACTTTGGCCACAACAACCCCAAGCAGTGCTACAGGCTGGGGACAGAGTGGCTGGAGAGCAGCCAGGCAGAGAGGGACCGGGGGATGCTGGGAGAGAGGAGCTGAAGATGAGGCAGCAGTGTGCCCAGGTGGGCAGGAGAACCAATGGCATCCTGGCCTGGATCAGGAGCAGGGAGGTTCTTCTGCCCCTGTACTCAGCACTGGTCAGGCCATGCCTTGAGTACTGTGTCCAGTTCTGGGCCCCTCCTTTCAAGAGAGATGCTGAGGTGCTGGAACGTGCCCAGAGAAGGGCAGCAAGGCTAGGGAGGGGCCTGGAGCACAGCCCTGTGAGGAGAGGCTGAGGGAGCTGAGGATGTGCAACCTGCAGAAGAGGAGGCTCAGAGCAGAGCTCATTGCTCTCTGCAGCTACCTGAAAGGAGGTTGGAGCCAGGTGGGGTTGGGCTCTGCTCCCAGGCAACCAACAACAGAATGAGGGGACACAGTCTCAAGTTGTGCCAAGGGAGGTCTAGGCTGGATGTTAGGAGGAAGTTGTTGCCAGAGAGAGAGATTGGAATTGGAATGGGCTGCCCAGGGAGGTGGTGGAGTGCCCATCCCTGGAGGTGTGGAAGCCAAACCTGGATGGGGCACTTAGTGCCATGGTCTGGTTGATTGACTGGGGCTGGATGCTAGGTTGGGCTGGGTGAGCTTGGAGCTCTCTTCCAACCTGCTTGACTCTATGGTTCTGTGATACCCAGGACTGAGAGCCACCTGTGTGCTGTAACCTGCTTGGTACCTATGTGTGAGTTGTCTTTGAAATGAACTGTGCCTTCAGGTGCCCAGCCACATCTGAAGTCACCTTCTGAGAGCAACACTGAACTGTGACACTGTGGGCAGCCTTGAGGATCTCACTCTGGCCATTACCATACAGAGCTGTAATTGCAAAGCTACTCTCTGCAGATCTCTCTGCTGTAGGCAGATGTGAAACAGCTGTCAGTCTCATTTCCATGCTTAATCAAAGTGCCGAGAGCTTTCTCGGTGCAGGATTTGCTGCTTAGCTATGCATACATAACTCCAAGAAAATGCAGTGTGAAGCTGAAGTGCTTCTATCCAGTGGTGGAATTAATCCATCCTGCTGGGTTTTTTTTCTTCCTTCTCATCCATAGGTGTTTCAGGTTTCATGAAGTCTTGTTGCCTAGGCTACACTTCATCAGTTGCATCTCCAGGCGGCAGCAAGGCCCTGGTCCTAGAGGGTGGGGAGTTTTCTTTCTCCTCTACTTCAGCCCCTTGGCATAGAGCATAGCTGCTGTGCATGGTGATGGTGTGTAGACAGCATCTTTCTTTTCTGGGGAGAGCCTCTCTCCTGCAAAAGGCAGTTGACAGCAATAGTTAGCCGTGAGGATGTGCTGTCACTAAATGCTGATAACCTGCTTGTGGTGTGAAAATCCTCCCTGCTGAGGAAGGCGTTTCTAAAAGCAGGCACTTGAGAGCTGAACCGGAGGTGGGTTTTGTGTGCTAGGAAGTCGCTCCTTATAAAATTTGTTGGCTTTGAGCTGTCCTGGGGAAAAAAATGCAGTGAGAGCAGCTCGGTGTGTGTTTGGATGAACTGAGTTGAACAGGATGATTTGCAGCAGCACAAGTGGAGTAGGAGATGGGAGCCACAGAACCTTTCAGTCTGCTTGGAGGTATCCTGAGGACACAAGGACTTGCTCTGTTGCTAGAAGGCGTTTTAAAAACTAGACTGGGAGATGAAGCTGGTGGTAGTAGAGTCCTGGGAAGGATGAAGTGCAACAAGAAGAAGCTGAGTGAGATGGGATAGCATACAGGTGAGGTTTGGAGTGCAGTGTCCAAGTACAAATGAGTTGTTAAACTGAATAAGTAAATTCAGAGGGTGGTGTATTAGATGGAAAAAAAACTGAAGTGCTGCAGTTGGGAAGAACTCTCAAGGCAAGTGTTAGTCCAGGACTCAAGTTTCCAGCAGTTTCTTCCAATACTGAATGCTGATGTGCCTCAGTCTTTAGAATACAGTTATCATTTGAGGGTGTAAAGCTGAAGTGAGAGTCCAAAGGAGGGCATGAAAATGATCCCTGAAGGGATTCTGCAGGAAGGCTGCAGAGGGACTTGTGCTGAGGGGGTCTGAGACAGGTCAGGGGGGAATGGTTTGGAGCTGAGGAAGAAGCAGTGTGAGGGTGGTGAGAGTCTGGCACAGGCTGCCCAGGGAGGTTGTGGCTGCCTCCTGCCTGGGGGTGTTCAAGGCCAGGCTGAATGAGACCTTGAGCGGCTGAGTCTAGCTGAGAGGTGTCCATGCCCATGGCAGAGAGGCAGGAGCATGATCTCTGAGGAGGAGGAGGGTGGTCTCTGAGGTCACTTCCAACCTAAACTTTTCTGGGATTCTTTGTGTTTCCCCATCCCAATCAGAAGTAGGTAACATCTGAAGTGAGTGGTTTTGGGTTGATGGTAATGATGGTCCTCTTAAGCTACCTTAAGGAACACTAAGACTTAAGAGTGCACTCAGCAGGCTTGGTGCATGAGGACGTGAGAGTTGCTGAGAGTATTTTAGTGAACTGGTTTGAATATCCTGTGTACAGTTGAGATTCCTGGAAAAAATCCTTCTTGCACGGAGTCTCCAAAAAAAGCAAGCCTGTGTGTGACAGCTCCTTGGTTATCTGCACTGCTGGGAGCAAAAAAGAACCAGAAGGGAGACCATTTCTGTGTTGGACAAGGCTGGAATCACTGCTCCAACTGCTATCCTTGAGGATGACTGCAGCTGCATGGTGACTGCAAATGAACATTTTTGTCTTCTACTTGGCTCTCTGGAAAGGATGAGCTGCAGCTGACCCTCCAACCAGGCTCGCAGCTCCCAGCGCTTCCTTAGAGATCACACAGACAGAGAGAGCTGCTCAGACTGCACAGTCCTGGCAAAGCAGCCCAAGGCTGATGGCTCTGTGCTTCAGCTGCTGGCTTCTGAGCTCTCTCCGTGAGTCTGAGCTTCCGCAGAGGTTCTGGGTTGGGTTTGTATCGGAACGCGGCGCTGCGCCCAGCCAAGGCCCTTTGCTTCAGCAAGACACTGCTGCTACACCACAACAGTCTGTCTGACAGCCTTCTGGGGAAATGCCTTGCAGCTCCTCATTTGGAGCCTTGCAGTCCCCTGATTGGGATGCAGCTCTGGCTGCCAGGGATCCAGAGCCTTTGAAGAGCTGCATGAAGTAGAAGGAGGAGAAAGGGCACTTACTGGGTTAATTTGTCCAGCAGCTACCTCCTTCCAGAACATTGTTTTAGTAGTTGCTGGGCAACACTCTTTTTTTGGCAAGATGTTGAAGGAATGAACCCATATCTTAGACTTAAAATACCCTCATGGTGAAGCAGGCTATGAGTAGTTTGAATTCTGTTTGTTCTTTTGATCCTAATCCATGCTCTGTGCTCTCTTTGAGTGCTGCCTTCACGGAGCCTCTGGTCAGACTTGTCTGGTAGTTGTGGCAGGGCTGAGCTCAGAGGGTCTCAGATGAAGGTATAGTTCAAAGGCTGCAGCAGAAGACATCAGCTGGGTGCTGCAGAGAACTTGCACTATAAAAAATAAATCAATCTACACACCTCAGTTCTTTTGATGGCTTTCTCTTGCATTCACACTGCTCAGCATTGATCCAAGCTGATCCAACTTGTCTGGAGGAGAAAATTGTTCTGTACTGTTAGTCATAGCTCTGCTGTGGATGAGCTGAGGCCTGCAGACTCCTGTTTTGTTTGACATGAAGGAAACCAGGTAATTCATGCAGCACTGAGAGAGGCTGTGGAGTTATGGTGCGTGCATACAGGGCTACTTAGCCAATGCACCTTGTGTATAGGTTGGCATTGGAATGGAGCTGAAGGGAGTTGGGAGCTGAAGGGTCACAGGCAAAGTTTTGCCAAACACTTCAGAATAATAAAAGGAAACAATAAAACTCGGATCCCTTTGCTTGCTGCTTCTGGAGATATATTAGCACCATGCAGGGACCAGGAGGAGCCCTCACCTGCAGCACTGCATCCAGTGCTGGTGTCTTCAACACAAGGAGGGCATGGAACTGTTGGAGAGGGTCCAGAGGAGACCACAAAGCTGATCAGAGGCTGGAGAACCTCCCCTGTGTGGACAGGCTGGGAGGGTTGGGGCTGTGCAGTCTGAAGAAGAGAAGGCTCCAGGGAGACCTCAGAGCAGCCTTCCAGTACCTGGAGTGGGCTCAAGGTGATCTGGAGCGGGACTTGTGATAAGGGCTGGGAGTGCCAGCATGAGGGACAATGGCTTTGAGCTGGGAGAGGGGAGACTGAGACTGCAGAGGAGGAAGGCATTCTGGACAGTGAGGGTGGTAAGCCACCGGCACAGATTGCCCAGGGAGGGAGTGAATGCTCCCTCCCTGGAGGTATTGAAGCCCTTGAGCAAGCTGTGCTGGTGGGAGGTGTCCATGCCCATGGCAGGGGTTGGCAGTGGATGATCTTGAAGATCCCTTCCAACCCAAGCCATTGTGTGAATCCAAGTGTAAAATCCAGATAAGGTGAACCTCTGATATGTAGAAGTGGGTAAAATCCAGATGACAAGGTAGGTGAGTGCTGTTCCCTGTATTCATTAGGAGGGGTTTTTGCAGTGTAAACCTTGAAACTTCATGTGTTCAGCTTTGCTAAAGGTAGCCTCAAATCCTGTAGCCTTCCATCTGCCCTCTGTGAATGCTTGTCCAAACCCACCGTGGTGGGAGGGCTTCCGTCAGCTTGGATTGCTGAGTCAGCTTCCTTGTGAGGGAGTCTGAATGGTACAACTTTTTCTGCATGCCATAGATGAGTTCAAGTGGGTGTTTCACAGAGGGTTGAAGGATTCTTCCTGGGATGATGGTGAGAAGAAGGGTGACAGACCTGGGCTGCATGATGAGGTTTAGACTCCTTTTTCTCTTTGAATGAGAGGTTTCTGATGCTGGTGAAATCTTGGGGTGTATTAATTATTAAATCACTTGGATTCCTTGAGGGAATAATTAAACTAATGCCTAGACATGGCACTTTTTGCACTCTGAGCATATATTAGCAGACAAAATAGCAGGATCTGCTTTTTGTGCAGGTGTGTGCTTTTTGAAGGTGTGTGAGTGCTAAGTTCGGAGCTTAGCACGGTGAACTTGAGGAGCAATGGAGGACTTGCAAAAGAAAACTTGCCTTTTTCTCTTCTGAGGTGTTCAGGGTGACTTACAATAGAAAATTTGCCTTTTTCTTCTCTGAAGTGTTCAGGACAACCTGAAGTGTACTTGCTGAATGCCAAAGAAGTGGGACAACAGTACCTCTTCAACTTCTGTTTTTCCTAAGAGGCAAATACCATTGAAAGAAAAACAGATTCTTGGCTACTCCCTTTCAAGAGGGTACTGAGATGGTGGTAAAATCAAAAGCAACTTTAGGGGTGAGACAATGGATGTGGAAAATGCTAAAAATACCTTCTGCTGCTGTGTCTCTAATGTCTTTATTTGAAATGGAAGCATTGGCCCAGTTAGTGTGGGAAGAACCTTTCAATCTCGCTGGATTAGGATCTTGTTTTAATATCCCCAGCACTTTTTTGCTGCTTTGATGAGGAATCCTTTAGTAGGATTCTAGGTATTTATAGAACTGTACTAGAAAACTGCCAACTGCTTGTACACATTTGAATTTGCTGCCCTTTGTAGGGTGAAGAAAATCCTGAGTGCTGCCTCTGAAATGTGAAGCTTGAGCCCACTGCGGCCCACGTACAAGCAGATGTTGCAGCCAATTGTCACTGTGGCATTTAGGTGTCTCGGGAAGGAAAAATGAAGAGTCAGGAGTTGCTGGCATATAGAGAAATGTGCCTTACAAAACCACAGTGTTAAAGGTTGGAAGGGACCTCCAGAGATCAAGTCCAACCCTCTGCTGGAGCAGGGTCACCCAGGGGAGTCAGAATCACAGAATGAACGTTTTGGAGAAGACCTCCGAGATGGAGTCCAACCTCTCACCTAACAGCTTCTCATTAACTAACCCATGGCACCAAATGCCTCATCCAACCTCCTCTTAAACACCTCCAGGGATGGGCACTCCACCACCTCCCTGGGCAGCCCATTCCAATGCCAATCACTCTCTCTGCCAAGAACTTCCTCCTAACATCCAGCCTAGACCTCCCCTGGCACAGCTTGAGGCTGTGTCCTGTTCTGTTGCTGGTTGCCTGGGAGCAGAGCCCAACCCCACCTGGCCACAACCTCTCTTCAGGTAGCTGCAGAGAGCAATGAACTCTGCCCTGAGCCTCCTCTTGTGCAGGTTGCACACCCCCAGCTCCCTCAGCCTCTCCTCACAGGGCTGTGCTCCAGGCCCCTCCCCAGCCTTGCTGCCCTTCTCTGGACATCTTCTAGCACCTCAACATCTCTCTTGAATTGAGGGGCCCAGAACTGGACACAGCACTCAAGGTGTAGCCTGAGCAGTGCTTACTACAGGGAGAGAAGGACTTCAGGGGTCCTGGTGGCCACATTCTGCACAGGAATGCATCCAGGTGGGTTTTGAAAGTCTCCCATCTATTGTAGTGTGGCTCCTGTTGGTCAAGACAAGATTGTAGTCCAGTGTTAGGTTATGTGTGTTGAAGCACCAGGACATGAAGAAAACCACCCCAGGTCATGAGAGTACATCACCATGGAATGGTTTGTGTGGGAAGGGAGCTGTAATGTCATCCAGTCCAACCCCCCTGCAGACAGCAGGTACAGTCTCAGGCTGTGCCAGGGGAGTTCTGGACTGGATGTTAGGAGAAAACTCTTGGCAGAGAGAGTGATTGGCATTGGGATGGGCTGCCCAGGGAGGTGGTGGAGTGCCCGTCCCTGGAGGTGTTGAAGCCAAGCCTGGATGGGGCACTTAGTGCCATGGTCTGGTTGATTGGCTGGGGCTGGGTGCTAGGTTGGGCTGGGTGAGCTTGCAGCTCTCTTCCAACCTGGGTGATTCTATGGTCCTCAACTAGAGCAGATTGCTCAGAGCCACAACCAACCTGACCTCCAAAGGCTTTAAGAATGAGGCATTTGCCACATCTGGGCAACCTGGACAAGGCTCTCACCACCCTCAGTGTCAAACATTTTTTCCTTCTCTCTAGTCTCAGTCTCCCTCTTTTGGTGTAAACCACTGCCTCTTGTCCTGCTGCAAAGATGGACTAAGCAATTGTGGTTTAATGGAGGAGGTTTTGTGTGGGTGTTTTCTTGTGCCCTAGTGCTGGGGTACCAAGACCACAAGGGGACAGGTCTGCAGGACACAGGTTACAGGAGGGGCCATTTGAGTTGGTGCTTGCCATGTCAGTACTCAAGGAGAGGAGGAGCTGAGCCTCTTTGGAATACAAGGCACAGGCTGGGCAGATCTGGGTGGCGTTGGCATGCTGAGAGTCCTGTGGCCAAACAGCTGTCTGCCAGCTTCTGGTTTTCAAGTGCTTTCATCTTGGATGTTTTGTATCTAGATGAAGGCAGAGCCAAGTCCCTTTGAACCAGAGAGTGGCCATTAATATGCAGAACTGGAGCAGGCTATGAAAAACACAATCTGTTAGTGAAGGTGCTGCAAAAGATTGTAGAAGAGGATTTAATGACCTCCTAGTGTGAAGTTTTTATGATCTGTGCCCTTTGCTTGCTCCTGTGAGATGTGTGGGTAGCAGTTGGGTACTGATGAGACATTTCTGTGCAGGACAAAAGGGGAGATGTGGTGCAGCAGGCACATCCTAGAAATGAAGCAACACAGCACTGGTTTGAATGTTCTTCCTTTAACAGCTCTCCCAGGTCTGAACTTTTTCCCCCCGTGGAAAGTTCAGGGTATTTCAGGTAGGCTGGAGGAAGGGCTTGCCAAAAAGGCAGTGCTTAGCTGTTAAGTAGAACAGTCCTGTTAATAAACCTAGCCCTAACCTTGTAGACAAAAGAGTGCTGTGGCTTTGTTGCCATAGTTTCAGTGCAAAATCTGACCTTAGCTACAATAACACTGGGTTAGAAAAAACCAGCTAATCAGTCTGCTAAAATTAGTGTGTTCCCTAGTACATAAGCCAGTATGAACAGGATATTTAATGAAATATTATACTTAGTCACAAGAGCCCAAGGGAGAGAAATGCCTTGATGAATCGTGGGGGTGGGGTGACATTGGTGCAGATCTTCTCACAGAGCAAAGTTATTAACATTTGGGGCTTGCTTAATATTTAGGGATAGCTCCAGTGGTGGCTGCTTCTCTGCATTCAGACTGCTTTGCTTTGGTGCTTTGTAAAAAGCTCTCAGTCTGTTGTGTGAGCTGGGAAGGGTGATGCAGGTGAGTGTCATCGGTACTGAGTGATTCCAGGGGACCTTCAGCTAAACTTCAGAGCTGCTGCTGTGCTTTTTGTGAGTACAGCCTCAGTGCTCTGCAGAGAGTCCTGCTCATGTAGAAAGATGTAAATACTGAAGCAGATGGAACAAGTCATGAGGATTGTGGGGAAAAACTTCTAAGGGAAGCAGCCTCTAGGCTACTGAGTAGTAGACGTCTTCATCTTTTCACTGCTTGTCTAAGGTGTGGGGGAGCTGAGAGATTGAGGGAGCTTGAGGCTGGTTGGGAAGGTTTGGTGTGTAAAATGCTGCCAGCAGAGCACAGGCAGCCTTGGCTGGAGAGGTGCATTTGTTCTGCTGCACCTCACTGACCTGGCCTTGGCTGAGGTCTGACCCAGCTCTGCTGACCTGGAGTTAGCTTCTTGGCAGTGTGAGAGCTGTGGTGACTGATCAGCTTCTCTGAGATGGTCCTTTGCTGTTGGTGCTGGAGAGATGCTCAGTACATGGGAAGAAGATTTAGATGAGGAGCATCTAAAGCATCTGAATGATGTCTCTCCTGGCTTGGCATCTGCGCTGTCTAACTTGTGTGCAGCACACAGCCATGGGAAGCTGTGATCCACCTTCTTGGATCTTCACATTCAGAGTCCATTAGCATCTGAATGATGCTTTAGTTCCATCTCCTTCTGCTACAAGGGTGCTGGAGCCCTGAAGCAGGCTGCCCAGAGAGGTGGTGGAGTCTCCTTCTCTGGAGGCTTTCAGGACCCATCTGAATGCATTCCTGTGTCTTTGCCCTAGGTGACCCTGCTTTGGCAGGGAGCTTGGGCTCAATCTTCAGAGGTCCTTTCCAACCTCTACCGTTCCACGATTCTCTGCTTGCCAATGTGTTTGTAGTGGCATTTCTGTTAGCCAGAGTAACTCATGAGTTGTCATCTCATCTGACTGTGTCTTGCAGTTGAGGTAAGCAGTCAAAGCCAACTACAACTCAGGGTACAGAGACCAAGCTTTGGGCTGTCCTGGCTGTGCAGGGGCACAAGCACTTGCTGACAAGCACAGTGCAGGTTGATTCAGAAACCCACTTTTCACTCTGCCTGTGCTGACACTGTGCAGCTGAGCTGTCAAGCAGCTCCTCTTGGCTCTCCTGGCTTGGCACATCTGCCATGTGTGACTTGTGATTCCCTGTACAGCACACAGTCATGGGAAGGTGTGATCCATATTCTTGGATCTTCCCATTCAGAGTCCATTAGCATCTTGAGGCTTCATGGGTTCCATTTTGCTGCTTTGTGAACTCAGCTGTCTTCCCTGCTAAGCTTGAGGGAACCATACCTGGCTTTCACTTGGCAGAGAGATGAACAAGAATGGTTTGGGTGGGAAGGGATATTAAAGCTCATCCACTACCAGCCCCCTGCAATGGGCATGGACACCTCCCACCAGCACAGCTTGCTCAAGGCCTCATCCAGCCTGGCCCTGAACACCTCCAGGGAGAGGGCATCCACAGCTTCTCTGGGCAAGCTGTGCCAGTGTCTCACCACCCTCACTCTGAAGAATTTCTCTCTCATCTCTACCCTCTCCCCTCTCCCAGCTCAAAGCCATTGCCTCTTATCCTGTCAGTCCCAGCCCTTGTCAAAAGTCCCTCCCCATCTCTCCTGTAGCCCCTTCAGGTACTTGAAGGCTGCTCTAAGGTCTCCCTGGAGCCTTCTCATCTCCAGGCTGAACAGCCCTAACTCTCCCAGCTTGTCCCCATAGCCCTGACTGAGGTGTTGGTATCTCCTCAGTTGAAGAGGAGTTCTGTAAGAACTTCTGAGAGCAGCCAGAAGAAAAATGGTGGGGCTGCCAGCATAGTCAGCCATAAAAATGTGCTGTTAGGAAAGCCAGACCTTACCAGTTGTCTTCAGTGAGCAGTGGGTGACAAATCTTCCTCTGTTTCCACCCTGCTGCTGGAGATGGAATACCCTGTCCTTCTTGGAGCAGAATTTGGTTTCATCTCTCCAGATGAAGTATGGTGCTTGCTATGTCAACACCTGAGTGTGATTTCTCTTGTTCAATTATTGAATCTTTAATAGCACCTCCAGCTGAGTTCTTCATGATGCTGGGTGGACATCAAGGTGCCAGTGCTCATCTGTCAAGCTGCTTATGATTTGGGAGCCGTCTGTGTAAAATATCTCCAGTCTTTCCTGTAGAACTTCTGAAGTTTGTGATTGAAATCCCAGAATCTCAGCATGGAGGGGTTGGAAGTGACTTCTGGAAATCATCCAGCCCAAGCAGGGCACCCACAGCAGCTTGCCCAGCAGCACAGTGCCCAGCTGGCCTTGGAAGCTCTCCACACAAGGACACTCCACAGCCTCTCTGGGCAGCCTGCTCCAGGCCTCCAGAACCCTCACAACAAACAACTTTCTTCTCCTGTTGAGATAGAATCTCCTGGGTTCCAGTTGGTTTCCACTGCCCCTTGTGCTGTCCCTGGGCATCAATGAGAGGATTGGTCTCATCCTCTTGACCCCAGCCCTCCAGCTTACCTCCTGGCTCTTGCTCCTGCTTTGCTCCTGCTTTGCTCCAGCCCCTCAGAGCAAAGGAGGGATTGTGTTGCTCTGCAGCAGCCATAGGTTTGAGTCAGCTCATTGACTTTGGAGGATTGTTCTGGTCAGCTGCAAGGAAGAAGCCTTAGCGCAGGTTTCAGCTGAACTTTCAGCACGTTGCTCTTTTCCAACACTCTGACACCAAACAGGTTTCCTCTCCTAGATGAATGGAACCTTCTGGGCTCCAGTCTGTGCTCGCTGCCCTTTGTGCTGTCCCTGGGCAGCACTAAGCAGAGCCTGGCCCCAGCCTCTTACCACCCACAGCTCCTTTGTCTCTTGCTGAGCATTGCTCAGCTGCCCTCTGGGGCTGCTCTTGTGCAGGCTCTCAGCCCCAGGGCTCTCAGCCTTTGCTGCTCCCAGAGCTGCTCCAGGCCCCTCAGCAACTCTGCAGCCTCCCCTGGACTCTCTCCAGCAGTTCCCTGTCTTTCTGCAGCTGGGGAGCCCACAACTGAACCCAACACTCCCTAGGTCAGAACAGAGGGGCAGGAGAACCTCCCTTTACCTGCTGGCTGCACTCTTGGTGCACTTCAGTGCCAGGAAACCAGTGAGGTGTTGTAGGTTCTTGACTCTAAAGACTGCAGTGCCCTTTAGAAAGGAGCTTGCTGCTTTGGGTTGGTCTTAAAAAGCACTTCACTGGTTCTTTAAGAATAAGCTAAAAAACACCAGCTTGTCTCCTTGCTTGCCAACTGAGTGGCTGGGGTAAGGAATGAAACAACTCCAGGATTAGCATTTCATGGCCTCTGAGGGATACAAGCAGGGCAAATCCTTGTGCTTGTCACCTGCAGAAAGCCCTGTTTGTAAACACAGCAGTGCTGATCTTCTCACATGTAGGAGGCTGTTTCTTGGGTGCTGCACTTGCCTTTTAAACTCCTGACTTGGTGCTTGCAGCAGAGGACAAAATGCAGGCAGGAATTCAGTGGGAGCTCAGGTGGAGGCTTTCTGCCAGCTGCTGAAGGAGCCATTGGTGCCTGTGCCTGCAGCTGGTCAGGATGCAGCTCAGCAGAGATGCTGAGGAGTCAGAGCTGGGTCGCTCTGAGCCGAGGCTGTTACCTGGCTGTGAAAAGCCAAGTGTTGAGGTTGGCATGTCTGCTATGAATGTGTCAGGCTCTGCAATAGCCATTAGAGAGTGAGTGACACTAAATGCAGTGTTCCTTGACAATTTTGATACTAATGAACCACTTACTATTCAGTCAAGTAGGAGACATCCTCATGTGTTAGGGCTCACACTTCCTTCAGGCCTCATTTGTGGAAGCAATAAGCGCCGAGCTCTCGACGTTGGCAATTATCATCTGTTTTGATTATATAATACACAGAAGTTCAATGAAAACATAACTCCTTGTAATTTGGTTGCAGAACCTTCCTGTAGCTCTCAGTGAGAGTAAGAAATCACCTCCAGGCTTTACTGACAGCAGCGAAACGTGACGCTGCTGGAAAACGCTGCCACAGGCTCCTCGCCTGCTTTAATGAGAACAAATTACCTCCCAGTCAGATTTTATTAAGGATACAGAAAGCTTTGCTCTGCAAAAGCAGTCTGGTAGCACTTAGACCTTGCATTTGCTGAATGTCAGCCCTTTTACTCACTGAGGTTAAAAATTATACAAGGAAAAAAATAAACACACTGCTCGTAGGCATGAGGAAGTGAGGGAGCTGGACTGAAGGAGCAGCCAGCCTGACAAGCAGACAAGTCTTAGCTCAAGCTGGAAAAAATCCATTCCTCCTGCAGCAGAGCAGGGCAAGATCTCCAACCAGCACCAGTTAACTTTCATGGGTTCATAGAAGGGGTTGGGAGGGACCTTTGAGCTCATCCAGCTCCACGGACAGGGAACACCTGCCACCAGCCCAGGCTGCTCAAGGTCCCATTCAATTTGACCCTGAACATCTCCAGGCAGTAGGCATCCACAGCCTCCCTGGGCAACCTGTGCCGGTGTCTGCCCACCCTCACTGTCAAGAATTCTTCAGTCTCAGTCTTCCCTCCTCAAGCTTCATCTTTATGCAAACACCTGGCAGTGGTTTGGGTTGGTGGTGACCCAGCAGTGCCCAGGACTGAGGCAGGAGCTCAGCACCAGAGGGCTGGTTTGTGTTAGGGATTCCAGGCCATGGCTGCTCCTTGTGCCGTGAGACTGCTTTTATTATCAAACAGTCAACCTCAACATCGTTAAACATTTGGTCTCCCTTCTGCAGACCTTTGAGGAGAAATGGTGGAGCCTGACAATGCTGAGATACAGAACGTGGCCAGAGACAGCACTCAGATGAGGATTTATTTGCTTCAATGCTTTTAAGACATGTCCTAAGAGCAGCAATTGCAACACTTCTCTGGCCAATGCTCCTTGAGTCCAGATTAGAAGTTTCTATTGGTCAGCAGTAAAGGTTGAAAGAAGAGGCTGAAGATCCAGGTGGTGAAGTTGTGATTTTTCTTGGTCACAGATGGCTCCAGCAGACAGAAGTGACCTCCTTCAGCCTCTCACCCAAGCATTTGGGTGCCTTTTGATTTCCTGATCAGTTCTGATCATCTTAACTGGGGGTGTTTAGTCTGGAGAAGAGGAGGCTGAGGGCAGACCTCATTGTTCTCTACAGCTCCCTGGAAGGAGGTTGCAGTGAGGTGGGGGTTGGGCTCTTCTTAGTCTCAGGTGATAGGAGGAGAGGAAATGGCCTGGAGTTGTGCCAGAAGAGGGTTAGGTTGGAGACTCAGAAGAATTTCCTTGCTGCCAGAGTGGTCAGGGACTGGCACAGGCTGCCCAGGGAGGTGGTGGAGTCCCCATCCTTGAAGGTATACAAGAAACCTGTGGCCATGGCACTTGGGGATGTGGCTTAGTGGCCATGGTGGGTTTGGGTTGCTGCTTGGACTGAATCTTGGAGGTCTTCTCCAACTGAAACAATTCTGTGGTTCTGTGGTGTGAAGGCAGGATGCCTTCTGGGCCATGGGCATGCCTGCAATGCTTCTGGGGGTTGTGCTGACTTCCGAGGTTCTGTCCTTTAGAAGTGCATTTGTCATCTTGGTTACAAAGCAAATCACATAGCCCACGTTCCTGTGATGGCCATCAAAGCTGAGGAGAACTCGAGGTACTGCACTGGAAGAATAACTCAGTGCCCACATTTCCCTGGGGAACAGAAACTGGGTCTGTGCTGGTTGCTGCAGCAACATCTGGGCAAGGAAACGGGATGGAGAGTGCATGGCCTCTGTGTGCTCAGGCCGGGGGAATGCCCCCAAAAATCATCTTTCTTCTTCAGAGGAACTTTGTGGCAGGGAATGGCAGCCTCTAGGAGCTCATGCCTTGGGGATTGGAGGGTGAAGGCTGGAGGCAATATGGATTTCACAGAGAATTCTTGGTTATCATTGACAGCTTTTAAAATAAGCTAAGAGTTTATTGCCTCCCACTGCTTGTCAGGCAGATGGCCTTGGTCATGGAGAATGACAATGAGGAGAAGATCCATCAGCTATGATCTACAAGAATGAATTCCAAATATATATATATTTTTTCCATATGCTGTCAGTCATGTGCTCAAAAGTTGTTTTTTTTTTTTGTTGTGAAGGTTTGGATAACTTTGACAGCTGAGAACTCTGCAGCGGGATCGGAATTTGCGTGCGGAGAGCTCTGGAGTTCAGCAGCCTATTGGGCTGGGTTGGCTTACTGTAGGTTTGCTGCTTTGTGTCTGTACAGGCACAGAAAGAGGGGAGGGCACCTCAGGGATCATCTTTTCCAACCCCTATCATGAGCAGGGTCACATCTCGGCTGGACTCAGCTGCTCAAGGTCTCATCCAACTTGGCCTTGAACACCCCCAGGTAGGAGGCTGCCACAGCCTCTTTGGGCAGCCTGTCCCAGGCTCTCACCACCCTCCCACTGCACATCATCTTCCTCAGCTCCAAACCATTCCCCCTTAGCCTGTCTCAGACCCCCTCAGCACAAGTCCCTCTGCAGCCTTTCCTGCAGGATCCCTTCAGCTATTGGCAGGCAGCTCTGAGGTCTCCTTGGAACCTTCTCCTCTACAGGCTGCACACACACACACCCCACCCCCAGCTTCCTCAGCCTGTGCTCACAGAGCTGCTCCAGCCCTGGGATCATCTTTGTGGCCTCCTCTGGCCTCACTCCAGCAGCTCTGTGTCCTTCTGCTGCTGGGACATTAATGTTTCATGGCATCATCGTTTAACCTTAGTGTTCTGTTTTGACGTTGGATTGCTAATCTTGATCTGATACAAAACGCTGGGCATGTTTCTCATGTTTGTTTTTCAGGGTTTAGCTGAAGTGACATTGAAAGGTCAAAAGACATCACCATAGTTCTTCAGTCTTCACAAGCCTCAGAGCTCAGCAGTAGTTTTCGGCCCTTGAAGGCAGAAAAAGCCACAAAGGGAACAAATGTAATTGGTGCTTTGCCTGCCTGAAATGCTGGGTTGAGAGGAAACCCTGAGGCTAAAGTCATTTCTGTCTGTTTCCAGAGAGGTGCTCCGACGGGCTTGTGCTGCTGCTTCAGCCCAAGCTAAGCATCCATTAGATGGGAAGCAGAAGAGATGAGGAGAGAGGGGGTAGGAGCAGGGGAAGGGGTGAGACCTTTGGGAAGACAGGGAACTTGTGTGCTTGAAGTAATAGAAAGTAACTCAGTGCTCAGATTGAAGCAGGAGAAAAGATTTTATTCTTCCAGCTTCTCCAAGAATCTTTTACTGAACAGAATCTGGAAATGAAGTCCTGAAATCAGGGAATGGTTTGGGCTGGAAGGGACCCGCAAAGGGCATCCACTCCAACCCCTCCTGCAGTCAACAGGGGCAGAGATAGACAGATTCATGTGTCCAGTCTGACTCTCAGTATCTCCAGGGATGGGGCCTCAACCACTTACTTGGGCAACCTGTTGCAGTATTCCACCACCCTCATGATGCAGAACTTGTTCCTAGCATCCAGTCTAAATTCACCCCTCTCTAACCCAAACCCATGGTCTCTGATCTGGTTGGAGGTGCCCCTGCTAGCTGACAGTTAGACAAGATGACCTTTGTTGGTCCCTTCCAGCCTGTGATTCATTCTGTGTTTCTGAGTTGCACCAGGGGAGGTCTAGGTTGGGCAGGAGAACAATTCCTTGGCTAAAAGGGTGGTCAAGCCCTGAACGGGCTGCCCAGGGCAGAGGTGGAGTCACCATCCTTGGAGGGATGTAAGAGGCCTGTAGACCTGGCACTCAGAGGCATGGTTTTGTGGTGGCCTGGGCAGCGCCAGCTTGATGGTTGGACGCAGTGATCTTCCAGCCTAGAGGATCCCTTGAAGAGCAGTGTGATACTGGTGCAAGGTTTCACTTAGAGCTACTACAGGATTGAAGTGAGTAGATTCTGTTGGGGGCTAAGAGCTAAGTGCTCAAAAAATACCAGAGAAAATGGAGAGGGGGAGAAGTGTAAGGCAAAGGAGTTGCAGCCTTAAACTCCTGAACTTTGCAATGTAAACTTTTAGCCTTCAGAGTTTTTTGAAGTGCCTGTCAGTTACTGTTCCTTCCTCCACCTCCTGGTTAAAGGCTCCTTTCAGAAACCCAGAGTGACTCAGCTACTTTGAATATCTCTTCAGTTACCATGTGGCTCGTGTTGGAAGCCCTAAGATTATTTTTCTGCCACCTCCAAAGATGGTTTTCATTGGAGGGTACTTCATTGGAAGTGGCTTTTGCACTGTGCTAAGTTTAAGCATCCCTGAAATATTTCAGGTTTTTAAATTCTAAAGGCAAGGTAGCCTGATGTGGGCAAGTGGGAAGGAGAATTGTTTCTTCAAACACATTTGTTTTGCCAAGACACAAAACAAAGTTTATTTAGGGCTTTTCTTCTACATTTGGAAGTGACTCTCCAGAGACAGTGCTGGCAGTGGGACTTGGGGTCTCATCCTAGGTGAGATCTCTTCTCAAGAACTGAAGGTGTTCATTGGATGATTTTAGGATTGAAGCGATTCAGCTCGTAGGGATAGGATAGGAGGAAATGGGTTGAAAGCTTAAGGAAAGTAGATTTAGACTGGAAATGAAGAAATGATTGATCAGCAAGGGTCAGGAGATGCTGGAACAGGTTGCCCAGGGAGGTTGTGGATGCGCCCCCCTCAGGCTGGGTCAGACCTTGAGCAATCTGGTCTAGTGGAAAATGTCTCTGCCTATGCCAAGAGGTTTAGAACTAGATGATCTTAAAGGTGATCCCAACCCAAACCATTCCATGAGTCTTCTTGAGGACAAGACCTGCCTTCTTGTGCTTCCTTCCCTCCTGCTCTTTGCTTGGGAGTGGTATGGGTGGTGTGGAGAGAGCTGATGATGGACAGAGCTTTTCAGAAGCTCTTGGGTTCTTGAGGGGAGAGGTTTCTGAACACACCAAAGAGAAGTTTTGAGCAAAACTTTGTCAACCAGAACTAGCAGATTGTACAGGAGGGATGCAATCTGGTGATTGATGTGATAGAGCTGTGACATCTCTTCCTATCCTTTTTGAGTGGACATGAGCTTGAGGGTGGTAAGAGCACCTTTAATCATCTTGAAAACATTGGCACAGGTTGCCCAGGGAGGTTGTGGATGTCTCTTCCCTGGAGGTGTTCAAGGCCAGGTTGGATGAGGTTTTGGGCAGGCTGGGCTTGTGCAAGCTGTCCATGTGCCTCTGCCTGTGGCATGGGGCATTGGATCATGCTTCACATCTCTTCCAGCCAAACCCATTCTGTGCACCCAGACACCTGCAGTGATGAAGAAGAGTTCTTTAATGGAGCAACCCTTCCATGAGCTGCAGTGGTCTGCAGGAGAACTTCTTGAACAACCTGGAATTTAGCTTCCTCAGACTGCATCCTGTGTGGGCAACAAGCAGCTGGCAGGTTGAGCTGTTGAGGTGGAGCTAGGTCCAGCCTCCTGATGGAAATTCCTGCAGCTCACCTGAACTGCTAAAGTGGACATCTTGCTTTGCACTGGTTCCTGACTGCCAGCAGCCTGCTGGTGCTACAAGTGAGGACACAGGAATCATCTCCCCTTCTGCTTTCTGTATATTCCCCTGTGGCACACACAAGTGTTGCCATGGAGGAGAGCGTGGGGTGGGAGTAGGCAGCAACCAGCTGCTTTAGGGCCACACTGGGAGGAAGGCTGGGGGAGGAGAATGCATCAAGCCTGCTCTTGCAAACAGTCCTGGGAACTTCTTGCTGTTGGGTGCTTTGGCTATGGAAGAGTTTTGAAGGCAGGTGGGTCTGAAGAGAGGAAATGGGCTTGGGAGGGAAGAGTTTACAGAGTTGACTGGAGAACCCAGACCTGGACCATTCAAGAGAGACAAGGGACTACTGGAGAGAGTTCAGTTGAGAGTCCTGAAGATGCTGAAGGGCCTGGAGCAGCTCTGTGAGGAGCAAAGGCTGAGAGCCTGCAGAAGAGCAACCCCAGAGGGCAGCTAAACAATGCTTAGGAATCATAGAATGGTTTAGGTTGGAAGGGACCTCAAAGCTCATCCAGTTCCTCCCACTAGAACAGGTCACTCAAGACCTCATCCAGCCTGGCCTTGAACATCTCCAGGGAGATTGTGGAGCACAGAAACACAGAATATGATCACATTCTGTGCTCCACAACCTCCCTGGGCAATCTGTGCCATTGTCTCACCACCCTCACTGTCAAGAACATCCAGTTTCAATCTCCCCTCTGCCAGCTTAAACCCATTCCTCCTCCTCCTCCTCCTGTCATTGCAAGCCCTTGGATTGAGAAGGTAGAGGTAAAGGACCTGTTCATGTTACCTTCTTGTAAACGAATATAGTGGTTAGTTGTGAGGATGCCGGTTTGAGAAGTGGTTCTCAGCCACTCCTGTGCCTTAAAGTGGAAATCTGAGTACCAAGAGATGAAGGAAGATGGTGGGGTGTGATGTGATGGTCTTTCTACATGCCAGACACCTGTCAGTGTGGCTATCGTTTCTTCCCCAGTTTTGTTACTGCTTTCCGATGATTTATGAGAAGTTTCATCATAAGTCAGTTACTAGACCTTAAAAAACTGAGAGTGCAGGGATATTTTTTTTTTGTTGGATTTCCTGAGGGTAAAGCAAAAGTGTCTTCTGTTGCTAAATTGCAGGATCCATCCTTGCTATGTGCAGCCCCCAAGTCAAATTGTATCCTGGGCCACAGCCAGAGGAGTGTGGGCAGCAGGGCAGGAGAGGGGATTCTGCCCCTTGACTCTGCTCCCAGTGCTGCTGTCCCCAACATCAGGACACAGAGCTGCTGGAGAGAGTCCAGAGGAGGCCACAGAGATGCTTCATGGACTGGAGCAGCTCTGCTGTGGGCACAGGCTGAGGGAGCTTGGTGGGTGCAGCCTGCAGAGGAGAAGGCTCCAGGGACACCTCAGAGCTCCTGCCAGTGCCTGAAGGGATCCTGCAGGAAGGCTGTAGAGGGACTTGTGCTGAGGGGGTCTGAGACAGGCCAAGGGGGAATGATTTGGAGCTGAGGCAGAGCGGGGTTAGGCTGGAGCTGAGGAGGAAGTTGTGCAGTGTGAGGGTGGTGAGAACCTGGCACAGGCTGCCCAGGGAGGCTGTGGCCGCCTCCTGTCTGAGGGTGTTCAAGGCTAGGCTGCATGAAGCCTTCAGCAGTGAAATCTGTTGGAGAAGATGGAATAGATGATCTCCAAGGTCCCTTCCAACCTGAGCCTTTCTGGGATCCTGCATCTCAGTGGAGTTCATCAGCAGCCTTGGTTAAAATATTTTTAGTCAAATAAGAAGTTGATTTATATCCCTAGCAAGCATATGGCCTAGGGCTTCTCCTCAGCAGTTATTTGGATGTGTTTATTAGCAGAAGCATGGTGCTGGGGATGTTTGACAAGCAGAACTTGTTCTCAGGAAGGAACTTGGTGCTGATGCTGAAGTTAATTAGCATTCCCGGAGCGACTCTCTGGTGAGGGCTGGGAGCTTGCCGGCTGCAGCGGTCACTGCTGTCCCTGACCGTGGGCTGCCCGAGAGCGTGGGCTGCCTGATGACAACCTTCAAGACACATTGCTGTGAAGGAGTGGAGATGGTGTGCCTTAAAATTGTGTGTGGCTGTGTTTTGTAGTACTGTGAGTTCAGGCACGGAGTGCAGAAACTCTGCTACCTCTCCTGACTCTGGTGGGTCATGCGCTGTGACCTCCCTATTGTCATTCCAGCCTCAACAGCCAAGGTGAGGCTTGGCAGTGAGGGTTGGCAGACACTGGCACAGGCTGCCCAGGGAGGCTGTTGATGTCCCTTCCTTGGGAGTGTTCAAGGCCAGGTTGGATGGCACCTTAAGCAACCCAGGCTTGTGGGAGGTGCCCATGACAGGGGGTTGGAACTGGATGAGCTTTAAGGTCCCTGCCCATGACAGGGGGTTGGAACTGGATGAGCTTTAAGGTCCCTGCCCATGACAGGGGGTTGGAACTGGATGAGCTTTAAGGTCCCTGCCCATGACAGGGGGTTGGAACTGGATGAGCTTTAAGGTCCCTGCCCATGACAGGGGGTTGGAACTGGATGAGCTTTAAGGTCCTTTCCAACTTGTTCTATGAGTATTTCCCTTTCTGACTCAGAAACTTGCTGCCGTGCACACAATTCTCCAGTGCCTTCCTTGAGCAGCTCATCTGTTTCTCTTTATTGAGCCTTTGTAATGTTTTTAAACCATACTTTAAATGGCTTCACCTTATAAAAGCCTTCAAAGCTGTCTGAATGACCAAGAGGGAAAAGCTTCTAAGTGGAAGTGCTTCAGTGCTGCCACACCAGAGGAGGATGCAAGGCACTAATGACCACTTAGGGTCTGCAAGAGTCCTTTGTTTCTGTAACAGTGGAAGATCATGGAAATATAATTGACTGCTGAAGAGCTTCTATCTGCCAAAAATCTTCTGGCCAAGTCTTACAATCCTTCTTTATTCAAGTTCAGTCATAGAATGCTTTAGGTTGGAAGGAGCCTTTAAAGCTCATCCAGTCCAACCTCCCTGTGCAGTCAGCAAGGACATCTACAACTGGAGCTCAGAACCCCAGGCAACCTGACCTGCAATGCTTCTCACCTCCCTGGACCAGCCTCTCACCACTCTGTGTCAGTAACTTCTTTCCACTCTAAATCTCTTTCTTGTAGTTCAGACCACCATCCCTTGACCTGTCGCCACAGACCCTGCTTGAAAATCTGTCCCCAGCTTTTTGCTCAACCCCTTGAAGCACTGCAAGACCACCAGGAGCCTTCTCTTCTCCAGGCTGAACAACCCAAATTCAATTAAGTTAACATGTTAACCTGATCCTTGTAAGAGGACAATGGATTTGTGGCTGAACATGTCCAGTTTGGCAGGAGGAGCAGCAGGCTGTCAGGATGTTTCTCAAAGGGCAGAGGAGATTGTGCTTGGCATCTCCAAGTTCACCTTGCAAAACCCAGAGATGTGGCAACCAAGTACATGTAAAGCACTGTCAGTGAGGAAGTAAAATGGAAAGCCAGACAGGCAATTCCCAGGTGGTCATCCAGATCTCAAAGCTCAGGAAATTACATCAGGAAATCCTTGGCTTCTCACATCTTTAGCACTTAGGTGGTGGTTTTGTGCAGTGTCTGTATCCTCAGGTGGCTTGAGAGGAGTTTTGTTCTGCTTGTACCACTTAGCTCTGAATGAGACACAGATACTTAGTGCAGTTGGCACCTTGCATGGCAGCCTTTGGGTAGCATCAGTGTCTGTTTTGTTTACCACTTGCTGAGATGATCTTTATTTTGTAGCATCCTAGAAAGGCTCAGGCTGGAAGGGACCTTGGAGATCATCTCCTCCAACCTCCTTACCATGAGCAGGGACACCTCTCAGCTAGACTCAGCTGCTCAAGGTTTCATTCAACCTGGCCCTGAACACCCCCAGGCAGGAGGCAACCATAACCTCCCTGGGCAGCCTGTGCCAGACTCTTACCACCCTCACTCTGAACAACTTCTTCCTCAGCTCCAGTTTAACCCTGCTCTGCCTCAGCTCCAAACCATTCCCCCTTGGCCTGTCTCAGACCCCCTCAGCACAAGTCCCTCTGCAGCCTTTCCTGAAGGATCCCTTCAGACACTGGCAGCAGCTCTGAGGTGTCCCTGGAGCCTTCTGCTCTGCAGGCTGCACCCCCCCAGCTCCCTCAGCCTGCGCTCACAGCAGAGCTGCTCCAGCCCTTGGAGTATCTTTGTGCCCTCCTCTGGGCTTGTTTCAGTTTCTGATCTCCTTGGCAGAATTCTGGGTTTGAGCATCTCTCAGATGAGTCCTTGCAGTCCATCTGTCGTAACTCCTGTCTGGTTTCCTGTCTGTTCAGGAGGTTAATGTGCTGCCGCTTTGCAAAATATCAACATTACTGTGGGGAGGAATTGTCCCTGGGGTCTGCAGATGAGGAACAGTTGAGTGCTGCAGCTTCCCCCTGAAGTCATAAATCCAGGCAAGCCTTGTGTCAGATCTCCTGTCTGGGAGAGCTGGCATGGGATAGAGCATTGAGTGCCCTCGTGGCTGTCAGTGCCAAGGGCCGCTAGGTAATGGTTGAAGCCAGCAATGGGCACCACAACAGGTGAAGTGACACAGTTCAGGTGTCACCACTGCTGGGAAGGCCTGCTAAATTGACAGTGGAAAGGGGGACTTGGAGTGGTTTTCACACCACTCCATCACATCTATGGAGCCAGTGGGGGTTAGCTCCTGCCTCTGAATTGCTTTTGGGCTGTGGCACCAAATTGGAGCAAGGCTGCATTGAATCTGAGCTGCCATTAAGGCTGACTTAGCCTCACCCTACCTAGGATTCCATCTGCTGCACTGTGGTTTTGTGTCTCCTGCAGACCAAGAGCTGCAAATCAATTATTATCAAAGCTATTGGGTACAATTGGCTGCCCCCTCCCTGGAGGTGTTCAAGGATGGGTTGGGTGAGGTCTTGAGCAAGCTGGGCTGGTAGAAGGTGTCTCTCCGTGGCAGGAGGGTTGCCACTGGATGATCTTTAAGGTTCCTTCTAACCTAACCCATTCTGTGAGTCTCTGATTCAATGGATTCTATGAATCTATAGTTTTTTTGTTTGTTTTTTGTTTTTACTTGCTTGTATCTGAATGTTAAATCCTGTGCAGAAAAGGAAAAATCATTTGAAACTAGATAATTAAATATGGGTCGTTAACCTAATGTAGGTCTGGAAGAGAGACTGGGCCACCTGACACAGTCACAGAGCAGCTTCCATACAATTATGACTCAAGTGGAGAAGACAACAGTGGTTGAAACAAATCAAGGAAGGGAGAGGAGCAGGCTCTAGGGAAACCTAATAGCACCTTCCAGTACCTGAGAGGGACCGCAAGCAGGTTGCAGAGGGACTGTTTGCAGAGGCCTGCAGGGACAAGACAAGGGCAGTGGTTTGAAATGGGAGCAGAGCAGATTGAGTTTGGATGTGAAGAACAAATTCTGCACCAGGAGGCTGCTGGAATACTGCAGCAGGGTGCCCAGGGAGGGAGTTGAGATCCCATCCATGGAGGTATTCAAGGTTGGGCTTGAGAAGGCTGTGAGCAACCTGCTCCAGTGCAGGATGTCCCTGCTGACTGTAGGGATTGGAGTTCAATGCCCTTTGGAGGTCCCTCCCAATCCAAACCATTGTGTGATTGTATATCAAAAGAGGATTTCAGTGCAGCCAAGGCTGTTGCTGCTTTGAGGCTTCTGACAAAGGTGGCATTGCTGGTGCTGAGGGCTGTCCCTGCTGGCTCTGTGTAGGATGTGTGCAGACAGCCATGCAGCTGGTGTTATTTACTAGCTGTCCCCAGCCCATCCATCACTGGAGTCTGGCTTTCTCCTGCACTGATGGGTTTGTTAGCCTGCTGTCAGTAAGGCAGCTTGAAGGCTGACTTAGAACATTGAATGTACCTAATTACTGTTCTGTTCACATGGATGCAGCACCACTTCTCTCCAGAGACACAGGCAGGGATCTGTGTGGTGGTAGCAGTGGTCATGCATTCAGGGTGAGATGGTAACACTCTTCTTTGGTGCTTCCCTTGGCAATGCAGATGCCTTGGGACGTTCTTGTAGTCACAGAATCACAGAGCTGTTTTGTTTGGAAGAGATCTTCCAGACTGAGTCCAGCCCCCAAACCATGTCCCTCAGCACTGCATCTCCATGGCTTTCAAAGCCCTCTGGAGATGGAGACTCCTCCACTGCTCTGGGCAGCCTGTTTCAGGGCTTGACAAAGCACCTGGGGACGACATTGCTCCTCATGTCCAATCAAAACCTCCTTTTGGCAACTTGAAGCCATTTTCTCTTGTCCTGTGGTTTGTACATTGGGAGAACAGGCTGAGTCCCCTTGGCTTCAACCTCGCTTCAGGGAGTCATAGAGAAGTTACAGCAATGAGCTCTGCCCTCAGCCTCCTCTTCTCCAGGCTGCACACCCCCAGCTCCCTCAGCTGCTCCTCCCCAACCCTGCTCTCCAGACCCTTCCCCAGCTTTGTTGCCCTTCTCTGGCCTGCTCCAGCCCCTCAATGTCTTTCTGGGAGTGAGAGACCCCAAACTGAACTCAATATTATAGGTGTGACCTCACCAGTGCTGAGTACAGGGAGACAATCACTGCCCTGCTCCTGCTGGCCACACTGTCACTGATCCAGGCCAGCATGCTGGTGGCCTAAGCACTCCATTAGAGTCCTGTCACAAGGACCAGCTGAAGACTGGGAGAATGCATTAGTCTGAATGTGAAGAAAGCTCTTCTCCTGTGTTGGGTTGTGGCAGCTGGGTAAAGGTTCATCGTCACATCCTCCCCTCCCATTTTTTGGTTGCTGATGCATTGCTGTGAAGACCTCTGAGCTGTGGCAGTCAGATGCTACACTGATGTACAGCCCTGCTCATCCTCTGGCAGCTGGCAGGAGAGGGCTCTGAAGTGAATCTGATTCACACACACTGTGAGGAGGCAACAATTACTAGGCTTTGAAATGCATGGCTGGCAGATGTGTTCTGGAGGGTGAATGGGGTAAGGAGGCAGACAGGACGCAGGGCAGAGCATGCAGCTGGGTCCTCCTTGCTTGGCTGTGGTGGGATGCTGCTGTGACTGTTTTAGAGAGGGACTGCAAATAGAAAGCCAAGGACTGCACAAGTGGAGCACCTGAGAGCCTGGGGCAGGTAGCTCCTGCTTGGGCTGGTGTTGCTCTTGTGAGGTAGGGCTGGGAAGTCCTCCAGTCCATCTCTTGCATGTTCTTACTGTGGTGTCAGTGGATGCCTTTCACTGGCAGGGGGGGCTGGACTTGATCTCTAGAGGTGTCTTCCAACCCCTACCATTCTGTGATTTCTAGAGATCTCTCCCAATTCCTACCATTCCATAATCTCCAGAGGTCCCTCCCAACACTTAGCATCTGTGATTCCATGATCTCCAAAGGATCCTTTTCCAACCCTTAGCATCTGTGATTCCATGCTCTCCAGAGGTCCTTTCCAGCCCCCCCCTCCCCCCAGTGCTGGGATTCTGTGGTTTGGCATTTGGGGTTGTGTGCTGCCTGTGCTGGGGTGCCAGACGCTTCAGGTGGTGAGTGCCCCGTGGGCATCCCTTTGCAGACACCATGCGTGGTGATTGTGCTGCCTGTTCAGGATGACAGCACTGCCTTGAGTTAAACAAACCCCGTTAGGAAGGAGCTGTGGCTGCTGCTGGCTGGAGCTGTGCCTCCAGGCCTCTGCTGGCAGGCTCTGCTTCCGCTCGTGGCCGCTGAACATTTGTCCTTCCCCTTGGCAATCCGCTCTGGAGCTGCCTTCTCCACGTCTCTCCTCTCCAGCTGTCTGGCTGTTCTGATCCTGTCTGGCTGTTCTGATCCAGCCTGGCCTTGCTGCTTTGGCTCCCAGCTCCCACTTGCCTTATTTGGTCAAGCAGAGCTCCTCAAGCCCTTCCTGGACAGGGCTGCTGTGCTGCTTTAGGGACTGCTTTCCACTTTCGTTTCTGATCTCCAAAACTGTAGATTGAGTTCCAGTCAGCAGTGCTGGCCTGGCTTGACTCTTCAGTGTTCTTCAGCTGCAGTGTTTTGAGTTTTGAGAAAGGCTTGGAGTATTTAATTCCCTGCTGTTAACAGGCTGATGTGCTGCTACAGGCAGTTTGAGCAGAGGCAAACCATTTCTGCAAGGGCCTGCAGTGATAGGGTGAGGGAATGGATTGAAGCTGGAACAGGAGAGATCAGCTGGAAATCAGGAAGAAATTCTTGATAGTGAGGGTGGGGAGGCACTGGCACAGGTTGCCCAAGGAGGTTGTGGATGTCTCCTGCCTGGAGGTGTTCAAGGCCAGGCTGGATGAGACCTTGAGCAGCCTGGGCTGCTGTGAGGTGTCCCTGCCCATGGCAGGGGGTTAGAGGTGAACGAACTTTGAGGTCCCTCTCAACCCAAGCCATTCTGTGTAGAGATACCTTCTCAGCATCAGCTGCTTCTTAAAATGACAGCCACAGGGTGATCTTGAGACTGTTCTGGAGGACAGGGCCAAACTTTCATTAGCTGCATGATTTGTTGGTGCCTTCTGTGCTCTGTTCCTGAGAAGGGAGTGCAGTACAGCAACAGAGAGAACTTGGTCAGATTGAGAAGCATCATTTGAAAAGCTTCAGGAAGAACATCTCTGGTCCCCTGCCAAGAGGATGGTGACTGTTTAAAGTAGTGAGAGGGAGAGGGCCCCAGTAAGTGAGGTGAAAAACTGAAGCCAAGCTTAGGAAGAGAAAGCAAGGAATCAGGCTTTCAGGCTCAGAAACCATATGTGGACACTGGTGCTGTGTGCTGCTCTCCTGGGGGTGCAGCACAGCTCAGCAGCCTGACTCTGCTCCACTCAACACCAGGGTGCTGGGTCCTGTAATGAAGGCAGGTCTGGGGTTTTGGCATTTTGCTTTGCTAAGCTCTCCAGGCAGTGCTGCTGGAGTCCATCCACAGCCAGTTTACTGCACCGGAACACCTGTGTGGCAGCACAGGCTTGATGAGCACTGTCTGCTGCTGCCAGGTAACACTGGTAGTGGGGGTCTTTGCAGCTGGCTGTGCTCTGCAGGCTCCACAGAGAGGGCAAGGACTTGGGAAGTCACTCAGTTACCTTGAGAACTGAAGAAACAACCTGAGAAATGTGGTTGCAGTTAAATGGGGACGTGTGAGTGACTGCGTCCAGGGAGGAGGAGGAAGATGGGCACACACAGCAGTGCAGCAGGACAAGGCATGGGGTGATGGTTTAAACTAAAATCAGGAGATTCAGACTAAAGAGAAGGAAGAAATTCTTCATGGTGAGGGTGATAAGGCCCTGGCTCAGGCTGCCCAGAGGGCTGGGAGCTGCCCCATCCTTGGAACCATTGCAGGTCAGGTCATTTGGGGCTCTGAGCAACCTGCCCTAGCTGCAGGTGTCCCTGCTGACTGCAGGGTGAGGGTTGGACTGGATGACCTTGAAAGATCCTGTTCAAAACACTGCTTCCCTGGAAGGGTGCAGGGATTGCAGGAGTCAGTGCTGTGCCGTACCTACAGTTGCTGCTTGGGAATATAGAAAAAGAAACCTTTCCAAAAGGCACAGCAATTTTTTTTTCTCCTATTTTGCCTCCTGGCAGAGCTCAAAGTGAAGGATCTCTTCACAGGGGACCTGATAGTAGCCTTCCAGTATCTGAAGGGGGCCTACAGGAAGGCTGGGGAAGGATTATTTACAAGGTCCTGCAATGACAGGACAAGGGGCAATGGGCTTAAACTGGCAGAGGGGAGATTTAGACTGGATGTTAGGAGGAAGTTCTTTCCAGTGAGGGTGGTGAGACACTGGCACAGGTTGCCCAGGGAGGTTGTGGCTGCTCCCTCCCTGGATGTGTTCAAGGCCAGATTGGATGAGGCCTTGAGTAACCTGTACTAGTGGGAGGTGTCCCTGCCTATGGCAGGGGGTTGGAACTGGCTGATCCTTGAGGTCCCTTCCAACCTTACCATTCTATGATTCTATGATCTCATCTGTCCAGAAAGATAGGAGCCAGCTAGAGAAAATCCAGAGGGTGGTAATGGTTAAAAGCAGGACCTTTTACTCTTGCATCCTAGCTGTGGGGTAGAGCCTGAGGAGCCTGCAGATACTGCTGGAAGAGGGAGGAGAGGCTCTGTTCTGCATGCTCAGGAGAGGGAGAGAAGTAATTTGGCTTACACTGGAAAAATAAATAGGTTAGATACAGGAATAGTGGAGTGCTGGCATAGGTGACGTCAGGAGGTATGTCAGGAATGGAGTAGGCACAGTTAATTCTGCCGTGCAGAGGGAGGGATGAGCAGAGGGAAGTCTGCCCCCCCTCCCCAGAGCCTGTGGCAGTTGTGCTGTGTGCCCCGAGCTTGGGAAGACAGCACTGGGTGCAGAGGGAAAGAAACAGAGGAGCATTCCAGACAAGGCATCATCCCAAGCACTTCATTAGCCTGAGAGAAATTAAAGCACTAAATTCAATTTTATTATCTCTTCAGTTCCTCCAACCTGGGCTTCAATAATAAGAGCAAATATTTATTTAACTTGCCTGTATCTCAGGTTTTGGCAGCATGGGTCTGCTGCAAACCAAATGCATTTGGAAGCTGAAAACTGAGTTACTTTATTGAGCAGCTGAGAATATTGCCTTTTTGGTTTTGGGTGATGCTGTGCTGCCCTGTTTGGTTACAGCAGCCAAAGCTTTCTTAAATAGAAACAACTTTTCTTCTGCCCTTCACTCCTGTCAGCTCCAGCAGCACTGCTGTATTCTTTCCACTCTGCTCCACATGGATGCAGAGGGTGTTTGAAATTTGATCTTTCGTGTGCTTCCTGTGCTTGGCCTGCCAGAGCCATTCCCTGCTGCCTGTCCCCTGCTTCCACATCCTTCTGGAGCAGGAGCTTGATTCCAGCAGAGGAACAGCAAGTGAAGAGGTGAAATGGAAATGAAATCCAAGGGGTAGGGAGTCAAGACCAAGTGAAATGTGGCCAGCAGGTGAATACATCTTGGGTGTACTAACAGAGTGAAAGCTGCTGGACTCAGAAGCCCTGAACATGTCCAGGAAGAGTGCTCCAGGGCTGGTGTTCTGAGAGTTGTGTTGTGGTGCCTGGCAGGGAGATCTGCCGTGGGAACCATGAAAAGAGAGAGAGAAGCTGGTGTCTGGGGGTCAGAGTGCAGCTCTCAGGGCTGGGACGAAGGCTGAACTCGCACCACTTGGCTTAAAAACGCTTCTGCAACTCTGATTTGCTCAATTCCCTTTGTAGGAAGTACAAACACCTCTCCTCCTGTGGGGCTTGGTGGGGGAGGGAAGGACAGGGCAGGGAAAGGCAGGGCTTGGTGGGGGAGGGCAGTTAAGGTCTTGACCTTCCAATTTAGTTGTTGGCAAGGTTTGCCTCTAGGCCAGGGTTTCTTCTTGTGCTGGACCAGAGACAAGAGATGAGCTCAGACAGAAAAACCATTCACTGGCACCAGTGCCTTGAGGTACCTCAAATGGATCTGTGCAGTTGTAGACTCTTCTCTGGGCTGCTTTTCCCTCAGGGTTGGATCGAGTGGTCTTAAAAGTCTTTCCCAACTGGACCAATTCTGTGATTCTTTGCCCTTCTCAAGGTTAGTAGGGGTGGGTAATGGCTTCTATTTGTTACTAGCCAGGAGCTTTCATGGTGCTCTGACCTCTGAAGGATCCTGAAACAGGTTCTCCTGGTCTGTGTCCATAAATGAGGTCTGTTCCTTAATGCTTTCAGAGATGCCTGACACATTCCCTCTGTCATTGTAGCTGTCTGTCAGGCAACTCTAATGTGATTTTTGTCCTCATAGATCCCTGAGTGTCAACCATGCAGGGATACATTATCCATCACTGTGCCACACCTCAGTGCCAAGGAGGCTGCCAGCTTTCTGCCATGCTTTAACCCTAGATGTCAAATGGGGGATATATCTTAGTTAAGTAACTCAGTGTTCCTTCCTTTCTGTTTGAGCTGCTGTCCCTTTTGGCTTCCTCTTATCCTGAGGCATCTTCACTCTGCAGTGCTGCTCCCAGAGACTGGAAACCAAATCTGGTCTCTGCTGCAAACGTTTCCCTTTGGAGCTGCCTGTGTATCCAGCTTCTAAATATTTCTCTCTTCTGGAGTAGCAGTTTTCTTTCTGAAGGAGACCAAAGAGGTTACATACAGAAGTAAAACAAACACTGGGGTGCTCTCAACTCTTTGCTACCTAAGATGTTTACTTAAAGGTGCAGCTCTCCTGTTAGGCTTTTGGTGGTTTGGGGGCCACTTCCTTACTCTTGTGGTCTTGAGGCTTTGGAGGCTGTTTGCTTGGAGTGTTCTGAGTGGTCTGTGCTTTGGTTCTTCACTTACACGGGGATGTGAGAGGGTTCTGAGCCTCCAGAGATCATTTCCCTGTGTGTGCTCCCTGTTCTGTCTTGGAATAAAGTTAGGCTGCTTGTTTCTTGCTGAAGGCGAACCTCAAAGCCACTGGAAATTCCAGTGTGTCTAGAATCCTAGAACGGTTTGAGTTGGAAGGGACCTTCTAAAGGACATCCAGTTCAACCCCCTTGCACTCAGCAGTGACATGCTGCACTAGAGCAGGTTACTCACAGTCTGACCCTGAATATCTCCAGGGATGGGACCTCAACTACCTCCCTGGGCAACCTGCTGCAGTGTCCCAGCAGCCTCCTGCTGCAGAACTTGCTCCTCGCATCCAATCTCAACCTGCTCTGCTCTCATTTCAAACCTCTGCCCTCATCGTGTCCCTGCAGGCCCTTGCCAACAGTCTCTCTGCAGCCTGCTTGTAGCCCCTCTCAGTTACTGAAAGGCTGTTCTAAGGTCTGCCTAGAGCTTTCACATATCTCTCTAGATGACCTTGGGAGGTCCCTTCCAACCCAGAGCATTCCATCTGGTCTCTCCAGGGCAGAGTAGAGGGGAGGAGAACCTCCCTCGACCTGCTGTCCGCACTTTTAATGCGCCCCAGGAGCCCATTTGCCTTCTTGGCCAGGAGGACACATTGCTGGCTCAGCTGCTCTGATGCTTATTGTGCAGTTGCTAGCAAACCTGTGTGCAGTCAAAATGCTAATTTATGTGGTTAAAAGGGTGTTGCCTTTTAATTAATGTCCCTCTAATGACTGCTGTTGCTTTAGTGGGCACTGCTGATTGGTGTCCAGTGCTCAGTATAGAATTTTCCCCTCTGAAATCCCTGTTGGAGGCTTCTCCCTTTGGCTGGATGCAGCAGCTGTAAGCTAATAACAATTAGAGTGTTTCCTGTGCTGGGAGAACTCAAAAGAATGCAGCAGTGATTTCCATTGGTTGGACTGCACAAATGAGTACAATGACAAGAGGGTGGTTACCCTCATGTCTTGCAGATAGAAATTGAGGGTGGTTATTTTAACATGAAAATTAAAATATATTTAGATCCTAAACCATGCAGGCTCTGGGTGTAAATGCTGGTTGCAAGCATGAATTTCCTCCTGCTTTGGGCTTGGAGAAGAAAAAAAACCAAAAAAACCACACTGAAAACCCTTGAAACAGGTAAGCTGCAGCATGCAGGAGGGAGGTAACAAACATCACAGACCCAGAGCATGTTGGGGTTGGAAAGGATCTCTGGAGCTCAGCCAGCCCAAGCCCCTGCCCAAGCAGGGCACCCACAGCAGCTTGCCCAGCAGCACAGTGCCCAGCTGCCCTTGGAAGCTCTCCACACAAGGACGCTCCACAGCCTCTCTGGGCAACCTGTTCCAAGCCTCCAGCACCCTCACAACAAACAACTTCCCCTCTTGTTCAAATGGAGCCTCCCGAGTTCCAGTCTGTGCCCGCTGCCCCTTGTGCTCTCCCTGGGCACCGCTGAGCAGAGCCTGGCCCCAGGCTACCTGTTCCAAGCCTCCAGCACCCTCACAACAAACAACTTCCCCTCTTGTTCAAATGGAGCCTCCCGAGTTCCAGTCTGTGCCTACTGCCCCTTGTGCTGTCCCTGGGCACCGCTGAGCAGAGCCTGGCCCCAGTCTCTTGCCCCCCACTGCTGCTTTGTCTCTTGCTGAGCATTGCTCAGCTGCCCTCTGGGGCTGCTCTTGTGCAGGCTCTCAACCTCAGGGCTCTCAGCCTTTGCTCCTCACAGAGCTGCTCCAGGCCCCTCAGTATTTCTCCAGCAGTTTTCTGTCTCTCTTGCACTGGAGAGCCCAGACCTGGCCTCAGTCCTCCAACTGTGGCTGTTGCTGGGCACTGCTAAGATGCCTACAGCAGCAGACCCCTCTGATCCCTTTTGTCATGTAATTAGGTGAGTGTTTCAGCCCTGCCTGCCTGAGTTGCTGTGAGGTGACATGTGCCATAGTGACAAGGTCCTTGGCCTTGCAGGACAAGTGTGTTTCCCACCCATGCTCATATTCTCACTTCTGGTGTGGCAGAACTGCTGATGACACCTGGTTTGCCTTCAGTCCTCCTCTTCCGCTGACCCAGCTGTGTGCAGCCCAAGTTTGCTCTCTGGCTGGAGTGGGCTGCAGCAGGGCAGCAGCTCCAACCTGCACTGCAAACCCTTTCCCAAGGGTGCCTGTGCTGCCAGCAGTGTGTTCACTGCAAAATGCATCACTGACTGATTCTAGGATTCTGTGATTCAGGGCTGGAAGGGACCACAAGAATCACCCAGCCCCAACCCCCCTGCCATAGGCAGGGACACCTCACACTAGCTCAGGCTGGCCACAACCTCATCCTGCCTGGCCTTAAACACCTCCAGGGATCAGGCTTCCACCACCTCCCTGGGAAACCCCTGCCAGGCTCTCAAGGCACTCTCATGCTGAACAACTTCCTAACATCCAGGCTGACTCTCCCTATATCCAACTTGGTTCCATTCCCCCCAGTCCTATCCCTACCTGACAGCCTAAAGAGTCCCTCCCCAGCTTTCTTCTCATCACAAAGACATCCTCTCAGCAGGATTAGGTGCTGGATTGTTTTTTGGTTTTTTTTTTTTTTTTTCTTCTTCTATAGGGAAATGCAGGAATGATTAATAATCAACACATTTCTCTAGCAGCTTTTGTTCTATATTCTTTGAACCTCTTAGGCTGTCATCTATTCATTTTCCACCTCAGAAGGAACAAGAGTAGAAACAGAAGATGCAGTAATCCAAGGGGCTTCTGAGGAGGTGAAACTTGCCTGTGATTGAATACAGGCGCTGGAAGCTATTTTCTGTGCCTCCTGCCTTGAAAATATTTCACTTGGCACACAAAGGAGCTCTTCATTTTGCTTTTAAACAAATAATCTCTCCAACCTATGTGGTGTTGTTATCCCTCTGAGTGTATTACAGCTCTACAACCATCGTAAATATGAAGTTGGGAACTTCTATCTGCAGGATTTCCATCCTTGCCAGCCATGCTGTTACTTCATCTTTGCTGCTGGTTTGGCTTTTTTTTAGATATCAAATGAAAATAAATACAATCCTTGTATGTATTCTGTGCTGAGAGCAGGCTTTGGCCATGGGGAAATAATCAGGTGCCTAACTATAGAAAAAGGCTGAAGAGAAACTGCTCCAATTCAGCAAGGAATTGCTAATTGCCTTTTAATTTTAGGATTGCTGCACAAAAATGAGTTAGGTTTTGGGTGTTTTTTAAGTAGCAAAGAAGCAGCTGTGTTGATGTTAAATATTCAGTGGGTTTTGCAAGGAGCTTATTTAAATATCTTCATCTCTGGAGGTTTTCCCTCATCTGAAAGTATCTAAAGTAGGATTCTGCAGAGAGAGGGAATTTTTCAGGCCTCTCACCTCTATCCAGTTGACTACTGACAAGGTCTTGCAGTGACATGACAAGGGGCAATGGGTTTAAACTGGCAGAGGGGAGATTTAGACTGGATGTCAGGAGGAAGCTCTTTGCAGTGAGGGTGGTGAGACACTGGCACAGGTTGCCCAGGGAGGTTGTGGCTGCTGCCTTCCTGGAGGTGGTCAAGGCCAAGCTGGAGGAGGCCTTGAGTGACCTGTGCTAGTGGGAGGTGTCCCTGCCTATGGTAGGGGGTTGGAACTGGATGATCCTTGAGGTCCCTTCCAACCTTACCATTCTATGACTTTCTATGAAGCTGTGGTCTGAGTTTCACTGAATCTCAGCATGGTAGGGGTTGGAAGGGACCTCTGAATGTCACCCAGCCCAAGCCCCTGCCAAAGCAGGGCACCCACAGCAGCTTCCTCAGCAGAACAGTGCCCAGCTGGCCTTGGAAACTCTCCACAGGAGGAGGTTCCACAGCCTCTCTGGGCAGCCTGCTCCAGGCCTCCAGCACCCTCACAATACACAACTTTCTCCTCCTGCTCAGATGGAACTTTCTGGGTTCCATTTTGTGCTCCTTTCCCCTGGGCACCACTGAGCAGAGCCTGGTCCCAGCCTCTTGCTCCCCACATCTCCTTTGTCTCTTGCTGTGCATTGTTCAGCTGTCCTCTGGGGCTGCTCTTGTGCAGGCTCTCAGCCTTTGCTGCTCCCGGAGCTGCTCCAGGCCCCTCAGCAGCTCTGCAGCTTCCCCATGACTCTTTCCAGTGTCCCCAAAAAGTGTTTTTCAGTTTGGTTCAAATGTAACAATCTCGGCNTGAGTTTCACTGAATCTCAGCATGGTAGGGGTGGGAAGGGACCTCTGAATGTCACCCAGCCCAAGCCCCTGCCAAAGCAGGGCACCCACAGCAGCTTCCTCAGCAGAACAGTGCCCAGCTGGCCTTGGAAACTCTCCACAGGAGGAGGTTCCACAGCCTCTCTGGGCAGCCTGCTCCAGGCCTCCAGCACCCTCACAATACACAACTTTCTCCTCCTGCTCAGATGGAACTTTCTGGGTTCCATTTTGTGCTCCTTTCCCCTGGGCACCACTGAGCAGAGCCTGGTCCCAGCCTCTTGCTCCCCACATCTCCTTTGTCTCTTGCTGTGCATTGTTCAGCTGTCCTCTGGGGCTGCTCTTGTGCAGGCTCTCAGCCTTTGCTGCTCCCGGAGCTGCTCCAGGCCCCTCAGCAGCTCTGCAGCTTCCCCATGACTCTTTCCAGTGTCCCCAAAAAGTGTTTTTCAGTTTGGTTCAAATGTAACAATCTCGGCAGGCCTTTCTGTAGCCAACAGTGTATTTGCTGCCTGCATTCTCCCAACAGCAAGAAAATTGGTGAAGACTTTCTACTAAATGCTGAAAATAGCTGGGGGGGG
>VWZE01010273.1:123541-193627 GCA_013396675.1 Eubucco bourcierii
GTTTGCCCTCGGCCTGCCTGGGGCGGGGGGAGGTTTGCCCTCGGCCTGCCTGGGGCGGGGGGAGGTTTGCCCTCGGCCTGCCTGGGCCGAGTGGTTTGCATTTCTCTTGCTTGCTCTGAAGTTCAGATCTGGCAGTGTCAGAGATGAGGTTCTGGGTAGATGCAACTGAATCTTCTTCCGCAAGCACAGGTCTCTGGAGCTCGCCCAGTCCAACCCCCTGCCAAAGCAGGGCACCCACAGCAGCTTGCCCAGCAGCACAGTGCCCAGCTCGCCTTGGCAGCTCTGCACACAAGGACACTCCACCGCCTTTCTGGGCAGCCTGCTCCAGNAGCAGCACAGTGCCCAGCTCGCCTTGGAAGCTCTGCACACAAGGACACTCCACCGCCTTTCTGGGCAGTCTGCTCCAGGCCTCCAGCACCCTCACAACAAATAACTTTCTCCTCCTGCTTACATGGAACCTCCTGGGTTCCAGTCTGTGCCCACTGCCCCTTGTGCTGTCCCTGGGCACCGCTGAGCAGAGTCAACTAGGTCTGTTCATCAGGAAAGGCGTGGGAAGAGGGAAGGTTTCCATCTCAAATGGCATCTTGAGGTAAAATTGCCAGAGTCTGTCTGCAGGATCAGCTCCTCCAGGAACTTTAAGCTCTGGCAGAGGTGTGATGACTTTTTCAGTGGGGTTTTATCCCTTTTATTTGAGGTGCAGCCATGTGCCTGTTAGCAAAGCACACAGGCAGTGGTGAAGATAAATCCCCCAGGTGGGTGTCTGCTCAGCCTGCTGCTTTCTGAGTTGCAGTGCTCAGCTACAAGAATGTGCCAGGAGCCTTGGGAAACACCACCCGAGATAGAACCTGGAGTCTTCTATCCATACCATTCCTGAAGGGCACTGGGAAGAGCCTTCTGGCTTTTTGGCACTTTGTTTGAACTCCTAAGCTACTACTTCAGGCAATGTCTTGGAATAGCTTAATTTATTTTTTTTGTGTGTTCAGTTGCTTAGCAACAGAGGAGGGGAGAAAAAAATAGTAAATGCAGCTAATTTGGTTCTGTTACTGGTAGGTTTGTGTGTCTGTAATAGAAAAATGTACTTTTAATAAGATTAATGAACTGCAATTCCTGGCTTTTACTGGGCAGAAGGTTAAACAAACTGGTGGTGGACTGGGCAAAGAACCTGCTGCCCCAAGGGGGTTTATGGTTTCCTCAGGCTGTGCTTGTGGGCGCTGTTTGCTGCGTTTTGTGGTGTTGCTACTTAATGAAGTGAGTTTCTCCGGGTCTTTTGTTCCTCTTTTGCCATGGTATTAGAGGGGATTTAATAGAAAAACTAAACAAGGAACAACAAAAATGAACCCTCAGCTCCCAACAAACCAAGAGGCCAAAGCAGCCCTACCTGCCGAAGCAGGGAAGGAGAAGCTGTGTGCGGTGTGGGTCTGCTGTCCTGGGAAAACACTGAGCTGTTGCCATTTCAGTGTGGTAGTGTTTTTGTGCCTGGGACAAGTTATAAATTTTCTGCTCTTGCATCAGATGCTTGGCAGCAACAGTTAGTTTTTATCATTCATGGGGCAACATTCCTGCTGCTGAAAAAAGCATTTGTCTGATCAAGAGCTTTTTGGAATTTGTTTATAAACCTTTCCCCGCTGCTGGAATATTTGGACGGTGCTAGCAGCAGAACTCCAGATAATTACAAGGGCTGAAGCAATCTTTTTCTGTTTATTTCATCTTTTTATAGATTGCCTCTTCAAGCTATGTCCCATGAACCGGTACTCTGCTCAGAAGCAGTTCTGGAAAGCAGCAAAGCCAGGAGCTAACAGCACAACAGATGCTGTGCTGCTCAACAAGCTGCACGTAAGTATTGCTGGGTAGCTTCCTTCTGAGCAGCAACAGCAGCCTCCTGCTCCCTGCTTGCAGTGAGCATCTCCAGTTGGCCTCACACAATCACAGATGGCATTGGGTTGGAAGGGACCCACAAAGGACATCTTGTCCAATCCTCCTGCAGTCAGCAGGGACACAGGCTCACAGGATCTCAGGGGTTGGAAGGGACTCAAAATGTTTATCCAGTCCAACCCCCCTGCCAGAGCAGGACCAGACAATCCAGCTCAGGGCACACAGGAACACATCCAGACAGGCCTGGGAAGGCTCCAGAGAAGGAGACTCCATAACATCTCTAGGCAGCCTGTGCCAGTACTCTGGGACCCACAGCAAAGAAGTTTCCCCTTGCGTTGAGCTGGAACCTCCTGTGCTGCAGCTTCCATCCGTTGCTCCTTGTCCTATCCCAGGCAGCAGTGAGCAGAGCCTGTCCCCCCCTCTCCTGAGCCCCAGCCCTCAGATATTGATAAACATTGATTAAATCCCCTCTCAATCTCCTCTCCAGACTAAACAGCCCCAGGTCCCTCAGCAGAAGCCTCAGCTCCCTCCAACTACAGCAGGTTGCTCAGGACACCATCAGGTTTGACCTTGAATGTGTCCAGAGAGGAGACCTCCACCGTATTCCTGGGCAGCCTGCTCCACTCTCATGGTGCAGAACTTTCTCCTGCTCTCTGATCCGAATCTCCCTTGCTCCAGCTTCAAATCATTGCCCCTGGTCCTGTCACTACAGGTGCTTCTAAACAGTCTCTCCCCAGCTTTCCTGTACATCCCCTTCAGATACTGAAATACTGCTCAGGGAAAATACTTGAATAAATAAGGGAAGGAAAAAAAAAAAAAAAAGAAAAAAAGAAAAAAATAAACTGGGGGGAGAGCTGAACCATCCAATGCTGATGTTGGACTGACACCAGGTACGGACTTGTCAAGGACGAGTTCTATTTTGACAGGAGGCTTGTTCCACTTTGAGGCTGGCATGAGATGTCTCCCTGGAGCCTTCTCTCTGGGCTGAACATCCTCAACTCTCTCAGCCTGGACCCTTCCAACAGCTCCACAGAGGAGAGGGTTCTCAGGTGCAGCATCTCAGCATGGGAAGCCTCGGATGTTAGCTGTGCTGCTCAATGCCATCTGAGCTGCAGGTCTAATAAATCTCTCGGGAGTCCTTAAGCAGGCAGAGCTGCTGTTGACCCATGTGGAGGTTGATGGGTAATTAAGAGTAATTACAAGGCCAGGCAGCCTCTCCTTCCTTATTAGCTTGCAGTATTGAATACTTTCTGGGTAAAATGTTGACATTCAGCAGCTGAAAACCCAGTAAGGCACTTGATTGCTGTTTTTAGAGTTCCTACATGAAAAAAAGAGAGCCAGCTCAACTTAAATACCATCTGTTGACTTCAGAGTTAAATAAACTCCATGTTTATGTTAAAATTACATAGCTAAGAGTACTTCATGTCAAAATTACAATCCTAAATATTTTTAGTTGCTTTAAGCCTATATTAAGCTCATTGTAGCCTGGCGATACGGAGCGGCCCTGGAGGGGAGTTTGTCATTTGCTGATTGCCATATGGCTGCCTGGCTTCTGCATTTCACAAAGCCTGACTGTTTGACTCCTTTTTGCTTCAGAAAATGGGAATTCTGTAACCTAGCAGTATTCATTTGGCAAGAAAAAGCTATTTTGGTGCTGGCTGGAGCACAAAGGGCCTTCACTCGTGCCCTGGTGTCTCCTGCCCCTTAAACGAGCAGAGGGAGACCTGTGGTACGAAGCATGGAACACCACTTTGGAAGGCATCATCTGGTCCAGCCTTTCTTGGGAGAAGCATAGGATGGCTCAGGTTGGAAGGGACCTCAGAGCTCATCTACTCCAACCCCCTCACTCTGAGCAGGGACAGCACAACTCAGCTGCTTGAGGCCTCATCCAGCCCAACCTCTAACATCTCCAGGGAGGGAGCATCCACAGTCTCCCTGGGCAACCTGCTCCAGTGCCTCCCCACCCTCACTGCCAAGAATTTCTTCTCAGTCTCCCCTCTCCCAGCTTCAGTCCATTCATGGATTCATAGAGTGGTTTGGGTTGGAAGGGACCTCACAGATCATGCAGGTCAAATCCCCTTACTGTGGACAGGGACACCTCCCACCTGCCACTCTTCCTTCTCATCCTACCACTCTGAACCTTTAGCAAAGGTCTCTCCTTCCCCACGTGCAGGCACATGGAGTGTGCTGAAGTCCTCTCTGGTTCATGGTGTGAGCTGGGGATGAGGCCAGGCCCTGAAACATGCACCCAGCTGTTAACCCTTAATGAAATTCCTTTACCAGTGCTTACAACTTGTAACCAAATGTGTGGTGCAAGAAGTGTCCATTACCAGTTGCCTTTTTTGGCTTCTGTTTGTCTGCTGGTGGAATTTATTGTCTGCTGTGGAGGGCTGAATGCTGAGGTCAGGTTATTTTAAGTTAATGCCATTTAAGGGATTTAAAAATCTGGGACACTTGTCTGTCTTTGGTATCAAGAGGCAGTGCTGGAGGTTGAGAAGCTGACATCTAGTGGCAGAAGAAAATGATTCCGTCTCCTGGAGTGAGGAGCAGTTTTGGGTTGAGCTTTTGAAGTCTATGCAGGCTGGATTGTGTTTTCACAGGAGGTTCTAGTTTCTTTATAAGTCATTAATCCAGTGCAGGCAGAGATGTCTTCCCTTGTGACTGCTCTGGGTAGTTGAGATCACAGGGTGTCAGGGGTTGGAAGGGACCCACAGAGATCATCCAGTCCAACCCCTGCCAGAGCAGGACCAGGCAATTTTGCTCAGGGCACACAGAACACATCCAGACAGGGCTGGGAAGGCTCCACAGAAGGAGACTCCACAACCTCTCTGGGCAGCCTGTGCCAGTGCTCTGGGACCCTTCCAGGCAAGAAGTTTTCCCTTGTGTTGAGCTGGACCCTCCTGTGCTGCAGCTTCCATCCATTGCTCCTTGTCCTATCCCAGGCAGCAGTGAGCAGAGCCTGTCCCCCCACTCCTGACCCCCAACCCTCAGATATTGATAAACATAGATTAAATCCCCTCTCAGTCTTCTCTTCTCCAAACTAAGCATCCTTCAGTCTTTCTTCACCAGGCAGTGCTCAGTCCTCTTATCATCCTCACAGCCCTCTCCTGGACTCTGTCCAGCAGATCCCTGTCCCTCTGAAACTGGGGAACCCAAAACTGAAGGCAGTGCTCAAGACAAGGTCTCAGCAGGGCAGAGCAGAGGGGGAGGAGAACCTCCCTGGATCTGCTGGACACACTCTGCTTAATGCTCCCCAGGCTCCCACTGCCCCTCTTGCCCATCAGAGCACATTGCTGCCCATGGATGTTCTCCACCAGCACTCCCAGGTCCCTCTCCAGAACATCACCTCCCAACCTCTGCTGGTGCAGTTTATTGTTCCTCCCCAGGTGCAGGACTCTGCAGTTGTCCTTGTTGAACCTCATTTCATTGCTCTGTGCCCAACTCTGTGTGCCCAGGTCTCTCTGGATGGCCTCACAGCCTTCCAGTGGATCAACCAAGCCCCTCCCAGTTTGGTGTCAGCAGCAACCTTGCTGAGCAGACTCTGTCTGTCTGTGCCCTCAGCAATGGCATTGATGAAGATGTTGACCAGCACCAGACCCAGCACTGGTTCCTGGGGGACTTCACTGGTTACAGCTCTCCAGCCACAACTGGCACCACTGATCACCACTCTTTGAACTCTGTCGTGTAACCAGTGCTTAATCCACCTCCCTGCCTGCTCTTGCATCCCTCACTTCCTGAGCTTGCTCACTAGGATGACCCTGAATGTCCTGATGATTTTTTTTTTTTGACAGCATATTTTGAAATGAAGCAAACCCCAAGTTGTATTTCAGTAACAGAATGATGCTGTGTTGGGTTTTTGGTCATCCTCATAAATTCAGGGAATGGTTTGGGTTGGAAGGGGCCTTAAAGGTGACTTAGTACAACCTTCTGCAGACAGCAGGGACATCCTCCACTAGATCAGGCTGCTTAGGGCCCCCTCTGTAGGTGTGGTGGTGCCTTCTCCTGGCTTACCTTCTGTCCTGTTTGAGCTGTTCACCTGATTGGGTTACATGTGTTGTTTCAGCAGTGTGTGTCTGTCCTCCCAAATTCCCTCCTGCAGTTCATAGAGTCATAGAATCATAGAATGGTAAGGTTGGAAGGGACCTCAAGGATCATCTAGTTCCAACCCCCTGCCATAGGCAGGGACACCTCCCACTAGTACAGGTTACTCAAGGCCTCATCCAATCTGGCCTTGAACACATCCAGGGAGGGAGCATCCACAACCTCCCTGGGCAACCTGTTCCAGTGCCTCACCACCCTTACTGTAAAGAACTTCCTCCTAACATCCAGTCTAAATCTCCCCTCTGCCAGTTTAAGCCCATTGCCCCTTGTCCTGTCATTGCAGGACCTTGTAAATAATCCTTCCCCAGCCTTCCTGTAGGCCCCCTTCAGATACTGGAAGGCTACTATCAGGTCCCCTCGAAGCCTTCTCTTCTCCAGGCTGAAGAGCCCCAACTCCCTCAGCCTGTCCTCATAGGAGAGCTGCTCCAGCCCTCTGATCATCTTTGTGGCCCTCCTCTGGACCCGCTCCAACACTTCCATGTCCTTCCTGTGCTGAGGGTTCCAGAACTGCACACAGTACTCCAGGTGGGGTCTGACGAGAGCAGAGTAAAGGGGCAGAATCACCTCCCTTGCTCTGCTGGCCACGCTGCTCTTGATGCAGCCCAGGACTGGGACAACAATCCCAGTTGTTTAGGGATTATGCTGTTGGAAGCTGGAGTAAGGAAATGAGGCAGTTTCAGATGCTCACTGTTTTTCCAGCTCTCTGAGATACTCTTCAAGAACCTCAGGTGTTTGCCCCCTCTCTTTCTAAAGCAGTCAGCAGTTGAGTTGTTTTCCTTTCATTTCAGCATGCAGCAGATTTGGAGAAGAAACAAAATGAAACTGAGAACAGAAAGCTGCTGGGAACAGTCATCCAGTATGGCAACGTCATCCAGGTAGGCTCTGAATGTCTCCAGGAGCTGAGCAGGGTTTTGTTCCCACTCCCGTGCTGCTCAGTGTGACTTGCAACTAATGCAACTCATGGATGAGAGTCTGTAGCTGTGCAGGGGGTGACAGTGTCCTGAAGTGGAATCCTCATAGAATGGGTTGGGTTGGATGGGACCTTAAAGCTCATTCAGTTCCAACCCCCTGCCGTGGGCACACCTCCCACCAGCACAGGTTGCTCAAGGCCTCATCCAGTGTGGCCTCCAACACTTCCAGGGAGGGTCATCCACAGCCTCCCTGAGCAGCCTGTTCCTTCAGACCATTTCTTCTTTCAGACTCCTTGGAGCTCTCTACCACTTAGATCTAGCACTTCACTGCTGTGAAGCAAGAACTGTCACAGAGTTGCTTTTGCTACTATGGTGTAATTGTGCTGAGTGTTTTTTGGGGTCACCTTGTGACTGCTTCAGAAATCCTTCTCAGAGCCTTCATTAGAGTTGGTTCTTTGGAAGATGGCACAGGCAATGCACCATGCCAGATATGGTCTCTCACAATCAAGTTTGGTACATCAAGTGACACTGACACAGAAGGACAGGGGAGGCTTATCAATCACTGCACTCCATTGAGGCCAAGGATCTGCTGGGTCCAAGGGAATGAAAAGGAAATGATTAGAGAATCATATTGGTTGGAAGACCTTTAAGATCATCTCCAACCATATTCTAACCCTACTGAGACTGGTGCTAAACCATGTCCCTCAGCACCACATCTCTGCATCTTTAACACAATTCCAGGGATGGGGTTTCCACCACCTCCCTGCTGGGGATGCATCAAACCCAAGAAAAGTGGAATGCACAATAATTGGATGAGCAGGGAAGTCCCTGCCTTGGTTGAATCAAAGCATTGAATTAGGCTTTGCTACAAGCTGCCCAGGGAGGTGGTGGAGTCATCCCCATCCCTGGAGGTGTTCCAGAAAGGTGTGGCTGTGGCACCTGGGGCCATGGTGGTGTTGGATTGAAGGATGGACTTGATTTTAAAGCTCTTTTCCAACCCAAAGAACTGTATGATTCTGAGTGTGCTGTTGGCCTGGGTGTTGGGGGTGAAAAGTCTGCTTTTAGTGGAGGAAGAGGAATAATCCTCATTTTGGGGTGGAGTGGAAACATCAACACTCCTGAGAGCAGGCATCAGGTTTTGCCCATACTTTCCCATCCCTCCCATATGGTCTGTGAGTATTTCTGGTAGTCAGAAGGCATCAAAGAGCAGCTTCCTGCACAAGAGCACTCATCTGCTAAATTTGCTGGGAGCTCAACAGCAGTTGGTGGGAGCTGGGCTGTGACCTGTTGGCGCTGAGGCTGTGCGAGGTGGTACGCAGCAGAGGCTTGGGAAATGGGACTCTGGGAGGAGAACCTTCAAAGAAGCAATCATGTTTCTGTGAAATGACAGAGCAAAGCTAGAGAAGAGCAGCTTTACTTCTCACCACCCCCTTCCTGCCAGGGAAGGGCCACTTAGACTTCAGCATCTTACAACTTCTGCTGGGTTTTCAAACGGGGCTGCTGTGAAGTGATGAGAGCATCTCCCACAGTTTGTGGTTTGCTGGAGAAGGGGCAGCTGGATTAGCTGAAGGTGCTTTGTGCTGTAGGGCTGTGCAGAGACTGAAAGAATTGGAAGTGAGGTTGTGCCTGAATTGATCAGTTCTGACCCCATCCAGTGTTAATTCCTTTATGGTGCTGTGGTTATCTGCTGCGTGCTGGCTGTTGATCGAGGGGAGGAAGAAGGAGCATTCTTAGAACTGAACTCTAATTCTTATTCTAGCTGCTTCACTTAAAAAGTAACAAATACTTAACAGTAAATAAGAGGCTTCCAGCTCTGCTAGAGAAGAATGCTATGAGGGTGACCTTGGATGAAGCTGGAAATGAAGGCTCCTGGTTCTACATCCAGCCCTTCTACAAGCTGCGTTCCATCGGAGACAGCGTAAGTGCTCAGGGGGAGATCTTCCTGTGGTGCTCTGTGCACAGCTTGCCAAAGCTCATTTCAGGAGGCCTGGCTTGCAATTAATGAAATGCACAGATCTGCTCGTGCCTGATGCTGCAGGAACAACCTTTCTTTCCTGTGCTGTCATGAGGGGGAGGAACATTGCTATGGTAACCTGTATTTTGGAATGATTTACCATTGGAGGGGATAAAGGACCAAGTTTGTACTGGCCCTTCACAATTCCCAGCCAGTCCAAAATTGTAGGAAGTGCTGAGCTCCTGGCTTTGGCATTTTGGCTTTCAGTGCTGTCAGTTTGGGATCAAAATTCATCATCCTTTTGTAGCTGAGGAATGAGGTAATAATGAGGTTCAAGTGTCCTGTTCATGGGAAGCCTGGGAAATAATTGGTTCTGAATTAAATGCTTGACCACTTGAGTCTCTTAATCTTTTTGTTCTTACCAAATCTGAGTCACCTGGCTCTGCTGTCTGTCTAAAACCAGGAGGTGCTAAGCTGTGCTGTGCTCTCTGCTGTAGTCCAAGCATGTACTTGGCACCTCAACACAGGAGACTTGATCCAGTAGGATTTATTTCTCCTGTAGGTTTTGATGTGGCTGCTCCTCTTCCCCAGGCACACATGAGCTAGAGCCTAAGCACAGTCTCAGTGGCCATTAAGTGCTCTTAAATCACCCTGGTTTTCAATCCCTTTGCAGTTCTTTTCACTACAGAGAAGCCTTCTTGGCATTTAGTTTAAACTTTTTGCCTTAGAAGGAGGTAAGGACAGGACCTGTCCTTAAGAAATGGCGTTTGTTTTACCAACCTGGAATCTGATTTTACAGATGGAAGTGCAGCTTGGGGGAGGAGGATTTTTGGCTGACCTTTGCTTATTTGCTGCATGTTAACTCATGAAACAACTTCATGGGTAGCAGCAGATAGGTTAGTTCATAGGTTCATGGATTGGAAGGGACCTTAAAGGTGATCTCATTCCAACCCCCTGCCTTGGGCAGGGACACCTTCCACTAGACCAGGTGGCTCAGAGCTTCATCCAGCCTGGCCTTGGACACCTCCAGGGAGAGGGCTTCCAGGGGTTGCCAGCATTGCCTCTGAGCCCAACAAATTTTTCTTCCCAAATCAGTGAGTGAGCTAAACTCTGAAGCAAGCAGAATCCTGGTTTTCATAGTCAGGATGGCATTTCTCCAAACTACAAGAAGGTGATTTCCTCCTTCCCATGAAAAAAGGGGATGAAAAAGGAGCATTTTTGGAGTGCAGATCTGTCTGATGCTCCTTTTATCTACAGGTTGTCATTGGAGACAAAGTGGTCCTGAATCCTGTCAATGCTGGCCAGCCTCTCCATGCTAGCAGTCACCAGCTGGTTGATAATCCAGGGTGCAATGAGGTAAGGGCAGCAGGACACAGCTGGGGAAGATTGCAGAGCTGAGTCATGGAATTGTTTCTCTTGGAGAAGACCTTTTAAGATCATAGAGGCCACCTGTCAGCCTAAGCCCACCACACCAAGTTGTCCAAGGCTCTGTTTCAGCTAAGCTGCTTGGGCTTACTCTATCAAAATCAATTGAACTGGTGTAGCATCAGAGCCATTTATGTTGGAAAGGACCTGCAAGGTCATCAAGTCCAACCATTAACCCTACTCTGCCAAGTCCACCAGTGAAGCCCACCTCCAAGCACCACATCTAACAAAGCTTTTAAACACCTGCAGGGATGGTGACTCCACCACCTCCCTGAGCAGCCTGTTCCAATGCTTGCCAACCTTTTCAGTGACCATTTTTATTTCCAGTGTGTGTGGTGTGGTTTAGGAATGGTTGTCTTGTTAATCAACAGCTTAACAGAGCTAGCAGACTTGGGTCTTCTGGGTGCAGAGCAGAGGTTTGAGTTTGATCTCTTGCTTGACTGGGTAAAATTCAGATTTTTGCTTCAAAACCAGAAGTCACAGATTCACAGTTTGCACTGGGTTGGGAGAGACCTTCAAAGGGCATCTTGGCCAACTGCCCTGCAGTCAGCAGGAACCCCTCCTGAGCTGCTCAGGGCCACATCCACTCTGATCTTGAATGTCTCCAGGGGTGGAGCCTCAATCACATCCTGGGGCAACCTGTTCTAGTGTCTCACCACCCTCACTGTGCAGAACTTCCTCCTAATGTCCAACCTAACTCTGCCCTGCTCCTGTTTCAAACCACTGCCCCTCATCCTGTCACCTCAGTCCCTCCTCAGCATTCCTGTAGGTCCCCTGTAGATGCTGAAATGTATCTCTGAGGTCTCCCTGGAGCCTTCTCTTCTCCAGGCTGAACAGTCTCAACTCTATCTGCCTGGCTTCATAGGAGAGGTACTCCAACTCTCATCACCTTTGTGGTCCTCTTCTGGATCTGCTTCAGCAGGTCCATGACTCTCTTGTGTTGGGGTCCCAGAGATGGACACAGTACTCCAGGTGAGGTCTTACCAGAGCCCAATTCATGACACAGTGATGTGTGTCAAGTGGCTTCTAGCAAGTGAGCCCTGAGCTCTGGAGTAAGTATAGGTAGAGCTTTCCCTCTCTGGAGTAATGCCCCAGAGCCTGCAGTGTTCTGTTGGAAGTGGCCTACAAAGTAAGCAGCAGTTGTTGGCAGTGGGACTAATGGTTTTGGTTCTCCTTTTAGGTGAACTCTGTGAATTGCAATACAAGCTGGAAAATTGTGCTCTTCATGAAGTGGAGTGACAACAAAGATGATATTCTCAAAGGGGTAAGCTCAAAGCTCAACTTGCTCAAACTTGTTCCCTGCTGGATCTTAGTGATAGAGTTATAGAAGCCTTTTGCTTGGAAAGGGCCTTGAAGATCAGAGAGTCCAACCACGGACCCTGCACTGCCAGGTCACTGCTCAACCATGGCCCTCAGCACCACAGCTCCATGGCTTTGAAACCCTTCCAGGGATGGGGACCCCACCAGTGGCCTGGGCAGCCTGGGCCAGGGTTCAACAAGCCTTTAGGGGAAGCAATGATTTCTGATGTCCAACCTAAACCTCCCCTGGGGCAACTTGAGGTTGCTTTCTCATGTCCCATCAGAGACTCAGTCAGGGTTGGAAGGGACCACAAGGATCAGCCAGCTCCAACCCCCCTGCCATGGGCAGGGACACCTCACACTAGGTCAGGCTGACCACAGCCTCAGCCAGCCTGGCCTTCAACACTTCCAGGGATGCAGCTTCCACCAGCTCCCTCGGTAACTTGTTCCAGGGTCTCACCACCTTCATGGGGAAGAACTTCTTCCTAACATCCAGGCTAAATCTACCCATTTCTAGCTTTGTTCTGTTGTCTCTAGTCCTATCAATACCTGACAGCCTCAAAAGTCCCTCCCCAGCTTTCTTGTAGCCCCCCATAGGATACTGCAAGGTCACAGCAGGGCCACCTGGGAGCCACCACTTGCTATGTGGAAGAGGCCAGTCAAGCCTGTGCTGACCTGAGTGCCTGGGCTTTGGCAGGGGGATGTGGTGAGGCTGTTCCATGCAGAGCAGGAGAAGTTCCTGACGTGTGACGAGCACAGGAAGAAGCAGCATGTCTTCCTCAGGACCACGGGCAGGCAGTCAGCCACCTCTGCAACCAGCTCCAAGGCCTTGTGGGAAGTAGAGGTAAGAAGTGGCACTCAGGCTGGGGGTGGCTCTTAGCAGCCATTCAAATCAGTGAGCCTGCACCTCTTTATTTTTTTTTTTTTAAGGTAGAAGTTTTCCTGGTGTTGGAAGTCTGATCTAAAAAGTCCTTTTATTTACTCTGCCTTCTGAGCTCTGATCTCCAGCACTGCAGCAGATGCCTCTCAAATTCCAGTTCTTGATGATTCAGAGAAAGGGGACAGAGAAGCATCCATGGAGTCATTTTCCTCTAGCAGTGCTAGCAGCAGCTAATCATTCCAGCTGTCCTGCTGAGTGTACCAAAGGCTCTATTTTTGGGGTGGAATAATGTGATTCTGGATAGCCTCGTTCAACAAGAGGCTGCAACCTTTTGCTGGTCTCTGTGTGTTGCTTGTCTGGACTTTTTTTCTTTGACTTTTTAAATAGAGTGACTAACAACTTGGCCATCACTGGCTGCTTAAAATATCCCCAGACTCTTGGTATTATTAGAATTGGGTTAGGATTTTAAATGTTTGCCTTGTGAGCTGTGCATTGGACTCATAGAAGTATTTTGGCTGGCAGAGGGCTGTCAGATCATCAAGTCCAGTCATTAACCCAGTGCTGCTAGGTAACCACTGACCCATGGCCCTCAGCTACACATCTCCACAGCTTTGAAACCCCTTTAGGCATGGGGACTTCACCACTGCCCTGGGCAGCCTGGACCAGGCCTTGTTGGAGCTTCCTTGTTGGGGAAGGAACTGTTGAGGTGTCCAACCTAAACCTCCCCTGGAGCAACTCGAGGTCGTTTCCTGTTGTCCTGTCCCTTGTTTCTTCAGAGAAGAGTCAAACCTCCTTTCAGGGGCTTGCAGAGACCTGGAAGGTCTCCCCTTAGCCTCCTTTTCTCCAGGCTGAACAGCCCCAGGTCCTTCAGCCTCACCAGATCCAACAGTTTCCAGGTTCCCTCCAGCTTCAGAAGGTCATGAGTGAGTCACACCAAAAAAGTGAAGAACTTGTTCCATTTTTTCAGGCAGTTTGTTGCAAGACTTAGCACCTCAAGCACATGTAGAGCATCTCCTTTAGTTTCTTCTTGACCAATTTGCCCTGCCATTGCTCAGCAGGCTCCAGTGGAGCACCAGCCATGCTCAGTGACTTTAGCAACAGCTTTTGTCACTTGACAAAGAGCAGAAGAACCAATGCTTGGAAGCGGTTGAGGTGTAGCCAGCTCCAAGTGTTTACTGTCCTGTGTGTGGCTGCTTCCCCTTTCCTGGAGCTGCTGCTTGTGCTCCCAGTTGCCTGTACAAGGAGTGCAGGGCATGGTGTGTGGGGCTGGGAGGTATAACTGTGGTTTCTTTTGCCTTGTAGGTGGTGCAGCATGATCCTTGCCGTGGTGGTGCTGGCTACTGGAACAGCCTGTTCAGGTTCAAACACCTTGCCACTGGACATTACCTAGCAGCAGAGGTAGGCACTGAGGTTTGTTTAGCAGCTGAGCTGTGCCTTCCACAGTGTTTCCTCCCTTTTTATACCTTCTGAAAATCTTATTTCCTGCCCTGAAAGTAGAGAGGGGGGAGGAGAGTTTGGGTCCTCAGTACAAAAGTAGCTGGGTAAACAGAGAAGAAGGTTGAGAAGCCTTGAGAGACTATCCCAGTACACAGAGGTAATCTTGAGCTTATTTCTCTTCTTATATGATCTAGAGCTAGTAACTCTTCTTCTGCAAAGAACAGGCACTAAATAGCATCCTGCCATCTGGCCAGTAGAATCAAGATGAATTTATTGACCACTTGTGAAAGGCTGAGAGCCTTTGAGGGGGAATTGAATTCATCTGCTCTTTGTTGCCCTTGAATCCCTGATCTCTGAGCTGAAACAAAGATGCAACTAAATTTCAGACCAGGCTTGTAAGAACTGCAGGTAACACTCAGCTGCCCAAGCACAAAATAAAGTCTTTCTGTCTCCACACTGAACACCTTTCCCCTGATCAGATTTCAAAACAAGGTATTTTTTTTTTTTTAAGTAAAAATCTGAAGTCCAAGGGTTGTAATTTTGTGAGCTGTGCTACTGAACACCCGCAAATGATAATTAAAACTGCTGCTACTTGCTTTAAAGCGTGGCTGGATCATGCCAATAGAGAAACCTTTGTGAGTAAAAGCTGTCCTTGGTGTGAGAGTCCAGAGCAGGGCAGAAGGGCTGGCTCAGCCCACACTGCTGACCTGGGAGTGGGAGGGAAAAGTCCAGCTGAAATGTCCCACTTGGTATGTCTCTAAGCAGATTGGGAAAGCAGCAGCATTTGGTCACATGCACACTTGCAAATCCTTTTCAGCAGTGATCCAGCAGAGAGCTTTTCCAGTAAATCTTGGGTTTGCTAATCAGCCAAAACCAAACCAAGGTCTTGGCATAGAGCAGAGGAGGTTGCTCACCTGATCCATGTTTGCTTTGACAGGCTCCTGCCAAGGCAATCATTTCTAGTTGGAAACTCCACTTGGGATATGTTAAAAAACACCCTGAAACCTGATAACTCTCTGCCTCTGCTGCTCCTTTAGTGATGGTCCTGAAGCAGATCTGCCAACGTGCAGAGGGGTTGGGCAGGCAGATGCCCAGTTAGAAGTCGGTCACAGAATCTCTGTGGTTGGGAATCAGTTTGCCCCCTGCATGCCTGGTACTGCTCTAGGAGTAGATGATTGCTTCCTTTTTTTTAACAAGTTTAGACCATGCTGAGGTGTGTCCCACTTCCAGCTCTGTTAGACTTTTGACTTGCCTGTGGTTCTGTTTCATCAGGTAAACCCTGACTATGAGGAAGATGAGCTGGAGTGTCAATCCTCAGTAAGTATAGGCGAGAGTATGGTCTTGCCCCTGAGTCAGGAGGGCTTGTCACAGGCCTAGCTTTTACCTGGCCAGGGCATAGGTGGTGCAGGCTTTGTTGCTAGTGGAGACACTAAACCACTGAGAATGATCTGAAGGCTTTTAAGGCCTGTCCAGAGGAGTGGGTACTGAAAACTGGGTTAGGCTTTAGAGAACAGCAACGCACATGGAAGCAAACCTTTATGTTACCTGGACCCCCTCACCTCTCCCCTTTGTAGCATCTCTTTTTCTGTCTTCCTCTTCCTTAAACCTTTGCTTCCTTGAAGCACTCTCCTGAGTAGCTCTGAAGAGCAGGTTGCTGGAGGTGACACCAGATGGCAAGTGTCCCTGTTGGGATGTTCTCATAGTGCTGTGTCAGTCACTTGTCTGACCTCCTTGTGTAAGAAATGAATTCCCTCTCCTTTAGCTTGTCAGAGGAAAGCCAGGATAAAGGAACTAGAGAGCAAGAATGATGCCAGTGCCATTCTTCTGGCTTTCTTGGGGAGCACATCTGTGCTGTTGTCGTTCAGTGTTGTTGTGTCCAAGGTTCAGTGTGGTCATGCTTTGTATTGACAGACTTCTCTGGTGTCACAGAGAAAGAGCACAGGAGCTGGAAGAAGATAAAACTGGAACAGCACATTCCAGTGTGGATTATGTTTTTTTTCTTCTTAGTTGGATTTGATTGCAGGCTTATTACAGGATAATTTTTTTTGTCATTTATCCTGTATTAAGGAAGATTTGCTCCATTTAGTTATATGAAAAAGAACTACTTCCCCTGCTTGTTCAAAGATGAATGTCCTGTGATACTTGGGAATCCTGCAGGGGAGATTTTTCCTCCTAAAAGGATTTGTCAGTATAGCCTGGCTGTTAAAATGCTTACCCTTGCTCCCAAACAGAGAGCTGCTGTCCTGATTGGTTCTTGGTGGCCTTTGGCAACAAGCACTGACCTGACAGCTTGACTTCAGGAAATAGACTGAAAGAAATGAACCAAACTCCTTCACAAAACTTGTGTGAGGGGATTGGGGAGGTCACAGATTCATAAAATGGGTTGGGTTGGAAGGGACCTCAAGGCTCATCCAGTTCCAACCCCCTGCCATGGGCAGGGACACCTCCCATTAGCCCAGGTTACTCAAGGCCTCCTCCCACCTGGCCTGGGACAGCTCCAGGGAGAGTGCATCCACAGCCTTCCTGGGCAACCCGTGCCAGTGTCTCACCGCCCTCGCTGGGAAGAATTTCTTCCTCGTTTCCAGTCGAACCATCCAACAGTGAACTGTTTTCTCAGCTTGACTTTTATGGAGGCTTTTCAGAGTGGAGGTGATGTATGTAGACATCCGTGCTGCTGGTGATGGGCTGATAGCTCCTGAGAAGTGCAGAGATAAGGAGAAGGGACTGGCTTCAGAGCTGTGCTGGATTTCCTCTGCTCTGTCTCTTTACCACTAGGTGGCAAAACCAGACCGTAAAGAGTGAGCTCCGAGGCACCTAAGTCATGTCTGACGACATCACTGCATCCTGCCACTAGTACCTCAGATGATCCAGTAGGCTGCTTTATTCCAGATGGTCTTGGAGGGTTAGCTAAGATGACCTTTGGGGCTCCCTGCTAACCCAGTGTGGCTCTCTCCCAAGTGAAGCCTGATCCAAACAGGAGCTGTCTGTAAACTCTGTGTTTTGTGCTGTTCTTTTGTCTCTGAGCTCTACAAGAATGGGGTTTAAGCAGGCATGGGTCAGATGCCAGCAAGGAGCCTTTGACACAGCATCCTTGGGGTGGAAGTTTTGTCTCTCCCCAAGTTGCCACATTTCCTCCTTTCTGGTTGATTCCTCACTCCCAGCTTTGCCACACTTGGCAATGGCTGCCCAGTTGTCTCCTGAAGCACAAGCAGTGACTGGAGAGCAGCTGCTTTGCTGTGGGGCTGAAGGAGACAGCTGAAATGTAGAGCATGGATTCCAAGTGAGCACATTCCTCCCGCTGCAGAGCCTCCAGATGGGCTGTGTGGAGTGTAGAGCTGCTTCTCCTCTTGAAGGCAGGCTCCCAATGTGTATTTCTGTTCCACACAGCTGACTGTCTGCTCCCATGTGCAAAATCAGACTTGAAATGTCACTGCCTTGCAGCCAAGTTGGTTGACTACAAATATGCTAAGAAGAGACTCTGCTGAGGCACCAGCACCTGTAGGCACCTTTCCTGGGTGCTTGAGGGTGGCTTTGAAAGGCAGGCACTGGAGTGCTGACTGCTTTGGGGGCCTCCCTTCTGCTGGTGCCATGATCACAGAGAAGCTAATGAATTGGCTGCTTGATCACTTGCAAAATGCCAGCTGGGATTTAGATGTTTACATGTGGGGAGCTGGCTCCTGTGCTGTGTCAGACAGCAACTCTTTTATTGACTAGTGATAACTGGGAGTTCCCTTGGAAAGGTTTTAGGGAAAGTTGCTGTTCCTTTTTCCCAGTTTATCATCATTTTTTCCTACCTTCTTGCCCTTTTATCTGAAAATTCCAGGGCTTATCCAGTTTAACATTAGTATCTTTACTAGAGGAGCTTGGCAGTGTCCTAGCACCTTGGAAATCGAGCTCCTCGTGCTGCCATGGCCTTTGTAGCACATCACTGTGTTTTGAGCACGTCATAACTGTGTGTAGCACGAAGAAGACATCCAACTTGTTGGTGTTTCATGTGTGACTGTTGGATGTGAGTCCCATTTTTGTTGTTGCTGGAGCTGAGGATTTTCAGCAAGGCTGTTGGTATGTCGTGGAGCTGGTGCTTGTATCTGCAGCTGACAGAACTATTGTGTGGAAGTGAGAACTGCAATATGATGAAGGCATCTCCAAATGCAGTAGTGTCAGGGGTTGGGAGCTTAGCAGTTGTGGGGCATCTGACAGTAGCCAGAGATCTCATGGCTGGGGATGGAGTCTATAAAACAGAACTTCTCTGGTGCAGAATTTATTTGGTTCGTGGGCCAGAAATACTCAGAAGTTCTTAACACCAGGGAGAGTGAACAAAGAGTTGGCAAGAGCAGCTACATAGCAGTTGTGCTGGTGTCCTGAAGCCCACTTGTCTTACCTGGTGTTTGGAGTGCTTCAGTCATGCCTGCAAAGGACAGGACACATCTATTTAATGCTAGGCATGTGGGTCTGGAGAGCTTGGCCTGACTGTGTGTGATGGGACTCCTTCCACAGCTGGACCCTGAGCAGGATGCCTCCAGAAGAGGCTTGCACAGTCCTCAGGAGAAGATGGCCTACTCTCTGGTGTCTGTGCCTGAAGGCAATGACATCTCTTCCATCTTTGAGCTGGACCCTACCACCCTGCGAGGCGGAGACAGCCTCGTCCCCAGGTACAGCCTAAGCAGCCTGGCAGAGCTGCCTTTCTGCTCTGGACTGCAGGGCTTGGGGGGGTTGTGATGACTTTTGTCTGTCTCCCATTATTTTCTTTTAGCCTTTGGAATTAAGGCTTATCCTCAAATTTAATATAGAAATAGTGAGCAAGTGCCTGAAACTTCACTTGTGAGTACTTCACGGTTGAGGTAGAGGTGACAGAACATCGGTTTCCATCTGGGAAAACTCGGTTCAAGTCACATCCTTGCCAGTAAGCAAACCAGGACTGAAAGCCTGTTCTGTCTCCTCTGGGCTGCCATGGTTGTGTGGGGAGAGGAGGTTGTACTGCAGCTGAGAGATGGTTTCTTATCCTGGCCTAAGATCACAGAAACCCAGAAGTGTTGAGGTTGGAAAAGACCTTTGAGCTGCTCAAGTCCAACCACTCACAGCCTCACCAGCACTGTTCAGTCACAACCACTAAATCACTTCCCTCAGCACCACATCCACACATTCCCTGAACATGTCCAGGGATGGTGACTCCAACACCTCCCTGGGCAGCCTGTGCCAGTGCCCGAGAACCCTTTCTGGGAGATGTTTTTCCTAATATGCAACCTGAACTTCCCTTGGCACAACTCCAGGTTGTCTCCTCTTGTCCTGTCACTTGTTCTTTAGGAGAAGAGACCAACCCCCATCTGGCTCCAGGCTCCTCTGGGGTAGTTGTAGAGGGTGGTGGTGAGATCTCCCCTCACCATCCTCTTCTGAAGACTAAACAACCTCAGTTCCTTCAGCTGTGGCAGGTGGACATGTGAGGATTTAAGGCTCGATTCGTTACTGTGCAGCAGCTGAGAGAATACCACACAAATGGTGGCTTGGTTCTGTGCTGCAGCAGAACCAATTTTATTATGGAAGAAGAATTCTAAGGTGGATGTATAGAATGAACTAAGGCAGCATCTTATGCCTGTTGTGTTCTGCAGCATGGATTAGAATGACACTTTTTTAGTTCCCCTCTTGTTCCTGCCACCATCTTGCAGTTAGAGCAATGTGAAAATTTCCTGGGCCTCATGCTCTGCAACTCTTGCCTTTCTTTCAGGAACTCTTATGTCAGACTCAGACACCTTTGCACTAACACCTGGGTTCACAGCACCAACATCCCTATTGATAAAGAAGAGGAGAAACCTGTGATGCTGAAAGTAAGTTCTGCCACTTAGTGTGAGCACAGCATAGAATGGTAGGATTTGAAAGGGACCTCTAGAGATGAAGTCCAACCCCTCTTCTTTCAAAGCAGGATCACCCAGAGCAGGTCACACAGGAACACATCCAGGTGGGTCTTGAAAGTCTCCAGGCAAGGAGACCTTGCAACCTCTCTGGGCAACCTGCTCCAGGCCTCCAGCACGCTCACACCGAAGGATTTTCTTCTCATTCTGAGGTGGAACTTCCTGTGTTCATTGTCCTGTCATTGGGCACTACTAAAAGAGCCTTCCCCCTTCATCTTGACACCCACCCCTCAGATATTTGGAGACATCTATAAGATCCCCCCCAACCTTCTCTTCTCCAGACTAAACAGCTTCAGGGTTCTCAGGCTTTCTTCACAGTGGAGATGTTCCAGTCCTTCATCCTCATAGCTCTGTGTTGGGCTCTCTCCAGCAGATCCTTGTCTGTCTTGAATTGGGGAGCCCAAAATTTGGCATAGTATTGCAGGTGTGGTCTCACCAGGGCAGAGCAGAAGGGTAGGAGAACCTCCCTAGACCTTTGGTTGCTTTGTCTTTCACAGACATGGTTTTGGTAGAGGTTCCAGTCCCTGGTGGCAGCTGGGTTTGTCGTGCAGCAGCGGCAGTGTCACAGTGAACATTCCACCCTGAAGCCTAGGTTGTCACACTTCACTGCCTTCAGCTTCTCCTGTACCACAGAGGGTCACAGAATCCTTTTGGTTTGAAGAGACCTGATCAAAAGATGATCCAGTCCAACTCTTAAGCCAGCACTGCCAGACTGCCATTAAACCATGTCCCTCAAGACCTCTACGCTGCTTTTCAGTCCTTCCAGGGATGGAGACTGCACTGCTGCCCATAGCAGCCTGTTTCAGGGTTTGACAACCCTTTTGGAGGAGAAATTGTTCTTCCTGTCCAGCTGAAAGCTCTCCTGGTGCAACTCGAGGCCATTTCCTGTTGTCCTGTCAGTCACCACGAGGGGGACTTCATTTCCACTGTTGACAGCAGCATTTTGCAGTCCCACCCTGATGTTTCTTTGGCTTTAGGAACAACTTTGAGCTTACCCGGTGCAGTGCTGTCCCCAAAGCTTGACTTCAGTAGCCTCCTGCTGTCCCAAGCAGAGCTCAGCTTTATCTTTTGTGTTATTATCTCAGAGTACTGGAATTGCTGCTTTGTTTTCTGCCTTTTGGCTCGATGCTAAACCCTCTCTGGGTTTCAGATTGGTACCTCTCCAGTGAAGGAGGACAAAGAAGCTTTTGCTATCGTGCCAGTTTCTCCCGCAGAGGTGCGGGACTTGGATTTCGCCAACGATGCAAGCAAGGTTTTGGGTTCCATTGCTGGCAAGCTGGAGAAGGGAACCATAACCCAGAATGAGAGAAGGTAAGGAGACAAGGCTTTGGTTGTTTCCTTGATCCTCAGACTGTTTCTTTGCAATTTTTAACTGTGGTACCTCCAGAATAAAGGATTTTGTTTCCTCCTGGGCGAGATTGCAGAAATGGAAAAAGCTGCTGGGTTTGTGTCCGTGGTGGAGGCTCTCAAGCCTCTTCTGCCCAGCCCTCCCTGCTGCTCTGTGAAATGAGAGCATGAGAACTGTTGTTGTGACCTCAGCAATAATCCACAGCATACCTTCCTTGATGGGCTTTGCAACTGGAGTGTGGGAATTTATAATCCATCTTGTGAGGGCTGAACATCTGACTTCTCGCAAATCCTCTGCCAAGGACCAGGAGAAGTTCTTTGCCACACAAAAAGAGCCTGGAGTTGATGTCAGTCCATGAGTCTGTAGCTTCAGTTTCACCTTGGGAGAGATTCTCACCTGATTTTTCTTTATCTTTCTTTGTGGTTTTTTTTTTTGCCATTTAAAGAACTTACGGAGCAGATAGCTGCCTTCAAGTGATGATGATGTCCTGCTGCTCTGGTTTAGCTGTTGGACAGCAAAGCTGCAGCAGCAGGCAGCATTAGCTCCTCCTTTGAAGTTCTGTGGAGACCTCTTGAGATTTCTGCAGCATCTGAGTTCAGCTTTAAATGATGCTGTTTTCACTTACCATTTTGAAATCCTCACACTGAAATTGTTCTTTTAACAAATTTTTAGTCTTAACCCCTTCTGGCTTTTCCTGTAGATCTGTTACCAAATTGTTGGAGGATTTGGTTTACTTTGTCACTGGTGGGACTAATTCTGGACAGGATGTGCTTGAAGTGGTGTTTTCTAAACCTAACAGAGAAAGGCAAAAACTGATGAGAGAACAGAATATTCTAAAGCAGGTAGGATGCTTTTTGTTGTTCTAACCTACCTATGAGAACTGTGATCAGAAAAGAGAAATTAGCAACAGAGCATGGCCAAATTGTTGGCACTGAAAGGGCCTTTGTTTTGTAGCTTTCAGCAGGCTCTGGTAGACTGTAACTGCTAGAGGAAATTACAGAATATGGTGTTGAGTAAAGATGAGCAACTTCACCTTCTGTCCATACTGCTGTGTCACAGAATTCCAGCATGGTGGGGGTTGGAAGGGATACCTGCAGGTCATCAGTCCAACTGCCTGCTAATGCAGGGCACCCCCAACAGCTTGCCCAGCAGCACAGTGCCCAGCTGGCCTTGGAAGCTCTCCACACAAGGACACTCCACAGTCTCTCTGGGCAGCCTGCTCCAGGCCTCCAGCATCCTCACAACAAACAACTTTCTCCTCCTGGTCAGGTGGAACCTCCTGGGCTCCAGTCTGTGCCCACTGCCCCTTGTGCTGTCCCTGGGCACCGCTGAGCAGAGCCTGGCCCCAGGCTCTTGCCCCCCACAGCTCCTTTGTCTCTTGCTGAGCATTGCTCAGCTGCCCTCTGGGGCTGCTCTTGTGCAGGCTCTCAGCCCCAGGGCTCTCAGCCTTTGCTCCTCCCAGAGCTGCTCCAGGCCCCTCAGCAGCTTTGTAACCTCCACTAGGCTGTGTCCAGCAGTTCTTTCTTTCTTGACCTGGGGAGCCCAGACCTGGAGCCAGTAATCCAGATGCAGCCACTCTAGTGCAGAGTAACAAACTTGGGAACTGCAGTGTACTTCCAGTGTCCTTTCTGGAAATGCAAAGTCAGGCACAGGAGTTCCATGCTGCTTTCAGTCAGGGAGGGCAGTGTCTGATGGTTTTTTTTGTCTTGGTGCAGATTTTCAAGCTGCTGCAAGCACCCTTCACAGACAGCGGCGACGGTCCCATGCTACGCCTGGAGGAGCTGGGAGACCAACGCCATGCCCCTTTCAGACACATCTGCCGCCTTTGCTACAGGGTGCTCAGGCACTCCCAGCAGGATTACAGGAAGAATCAGGTTGGAAACATGTCTGTAACTCTCAGTGGCACTGATGTTGCTCCTCTGCTCCCAGAACAGCCAGAAAAGCTGCAGCTCGTTAGCGAAAAACTGCTCTGCTGTGCTGGTAGTCAGCAAGAGGTCTTTGGGTTGTGCTGTTTTGTTCTGGCAGTGCTCATCTCTCTGAGCTCTGTCATTAGTATCAGGGCAAAGGGGAGTTGGAGAAAGAAGGCCACAGAGCTTCTGGTAGATCACAGAGTCATACTGACTGGTAGTAGGGGTTGGAAGTGACCTCTGGAGATTCATAGAATTATAGAATGACTTGGGTTGGAGGGGACCTTAAGGATCATCCACTTTCAACCCTGTTGCTATGGGCAGGGACACCTCCCACTAGACCAGGTGGCTCAAGGCCTCATCCAGCCTGGCCTGGAATACCTCAGTGGAGGGGGCATCCCCAGCCTCCCTGGGCAGCCTGTTCCAGTGTCTCCCCACCCTCACTCTCCATTGCTCATTTTCTCTCAAAATAGCGACTTGAATCCAATCCAGTTGGCTTCTCGGGGTGCTGCGCTTGACTAAGGTCTTGCTGTGTTTGCTTTTGAGCATTGTCTCTCGTTTCTGGGAGTTGATCACAGTGCTCCTTCCCTGTCTTTTGCAGGAATACATAGCAAAGCAGTTCGGCTTCATGCAGAAGCAGATTGGCTATGACGTGTTGGCCGAGGACACCATCACGGCTCTGCTGCACAACAACCGCAAGCTCTTGGAGAAGCACATCACAGCTGCTGAGATTGACACCTTTGTTAGTCTGGTGAGGAAGAACAGGGAGCCCAGGTGAGAGCTGTGTTCTGGAGTCTGATGGCCTTTTTCTGAGAGGCTTCTGCAGATTCCATCTTGCTGGGAAGGAAGCACGAAGCAGTTGACTTAGCTCTTGGCACTCAGCAAACTTCTCCCTCAGGCAACAGTCTCACTCTGCAATGTTTGAGTGGAGTTCTAAGTGTGTTTTTTTTCTTTCTGAAATGTAGATGGCTTCAGTCTAGATCTCATCAAGGAATTGATACCCTTTTGGCTCCTGTTCCCCACCAGGTTTTTGGATTACCTCTCAGATCTCTGCGTTTCCATGAACAAATCTATTCCAGTGACACAGGAGTTGATTTGCAAAGCTGTGCTGAACCCAGCCAACGCAGACATCCTCATAGAGACCAAGTAAGTTCATGCCTTGGAAGCTGCTTTTCCTAGCCTGGGACTGAGGGAAGGTGATTGAAAGCTGAGAGCACTACTGGCAGGTCTAGAGGCAGCAGTGAATTGTGTGTGGAGTCCTCTTCAAATACACAGTGAACAGGGATTGGTGCCAGCAACCGTCTTCGTGTGGCTTCCCAGTCCTACAGTCAGGGACCTCTTCCAGATGGTTCACCTCTGGTGAAAGTAGACTGACTTTGCAGTGGAGTCCTGTGGGTCAGAAACTCCTTTGGGCTTCAGGCTTTGCTGAATAAGCTGCAGTGAGAGCTGCTTGGGTGCGAGCCCACTGAGCTCAGCCTGCAGTGAAGTACAAGCTGGTGCAGATCTGCTCACCATTTTCTCTCCCTGCAGTTAGCATTTTGGTCTCCAACTCTCTCAGGATTGCCCTTCTATTACTGAAGCACCATAACAGGCACCACATCTCAAGTGGTTTTCATAAAGAGGGGTGGAAGAGGGCACAGATAATCCTTATCTAAGTGCTGCAAAAGGGAGGCAGGTCTTTGCCAGGTGCTCTTTGAAACAACAGTGGAGGAAAGTGTTCTTGCACATTTAGTTCCCTTCATGAAATCAAAACCTGCAGTGATTGCCACCAGCACTTAAAGTGGCTCCATCACTTTCTTTGCTCTTATCCATGTGTGTTTAGTTTGTCTTTTTTTTCAGATGTATGATCTCTGAAGAGCCAAAAGCTCCCCAAGCCATTTTAGTGTCAGAAGCTGATTTCAAGTTATTTCATCACATAGCAGGAATTGTGATCCAATTGGCATTGATGGGACACAGAAATCATCCCTTTTTAGACACATTTTTAACCAAATCCTTTCCTTCCTGATGGTTAATGACCTCTAAACCAGTTCTGTAAAGGTGTTTTTGGAAGTCAGATGTCTTAGACTTCTTTGTTTATTTTCATCAGATGAATGGAGCTGAAACTTTGGCTGAGTGGGAAGCTTATAACCCAAATTCACTCTAGACTAAGACTTTGAATAATAAACCCCAAAGATTTTCTGTAGCTGCTGAAAGAAACAAAGACTCTGCTTTTCTTTTTCAGGCTTGAGGAATGAACAGGGAGAAAGGGACCTAGGGGTACTGGTAGATAGATAGTAGCTGAAGATGAGGCAGCAGTGTGCCCAAGTGGGCAGGAGAGCCAGTGCATCCTGGCCTGGATCAGGAGCAGTGTGGCCAGCAGGAGCAGGGAGGTTCTTCTGCCCCTGTGCTCAGCACTGCTCCGACCACACCTTGAGTGCTGTGTCCAGTTCTGGGCCTCTCAATTCAAGAGAGATGTTGAGGTGCTGGAAGGTGCCCAGAGAAGGGCTGCAAGGCTGGGGAGGGGCCTGGAGCACAGCCCTGTGAGGAGAGGCTGAGGGAGCTGGGGGTGTGCAGCCTGCAGGAGAGGAGGCTCAGGGCAGACCTCATTGCTCTCTGCAGCTACCTGAAAGGAGGTTGTAGCCAGCTGGGGTTGGGCTCTGCTCCCAGGCAACCAGCAACAGAATGAAGGGACACAGTCTCAAACTATGCCAGGGGAGTTCTAGGCTGGATGTTAGGAGAAAGCTCTTGGGAGAGAGAGTGATTGGCCTTGGGATGGGCTGCCCAGGGAGGTGGTGGAGTGCCCATCCCTGGAGGTGTTGAAGCCAAACCTGGCTGGGGCACTTAGTGCCATGGTCTGGTTGATTGACTGGGGCTGGGTGCTAGGTTGGTCTGAGTGAGCTTGGAGCTCTCTTCCAGCCTGGGTGATTCTATGATTCTACAGTGGGGTTTTGCATGCAATGTTGGGTGACAAAATGAGTTCCTGCTCCATCACCAGGATGTTTTGGCAAGTGTCTTGAAAGAAGTGTTGTGGAAGATGTACCTGGGCCTTGGCAACGTGCAGTCTAACCTGCCTTCCTCCTGCCAGGCTGGTCCTCTCTCGCTTTGAGTTTGAAGAGGTGTCAAGTGGAGAGAACGCCTTGGAGGTTGGAGAAGATGAGGAAGAAGTGTGGCTGTTCTGGAGAGACAGCAACAAGGAGATGCGCAGTAAGAGCATCAGGGAGCTGGCTCAGGACGCCAAGGAAGGGCAGAAGGAAGACAGGGACGTGCTCAGCTACTACAGGTGACCAACGCGGGCAGGGCTGTGTCTCGGGCAGCTGCTGTGGGCTGTGCTTGCTTTGGGACAGTCCAGTGCAGGGCCACGAAGCTGCTGAAGGGAGTGAGACCAAGCTGCTGAAGGAAGTGGGTGTTGGTTGTGGTTTTTAAAGAGAACTGACAGGATGAAACTCTCAAATGGACTGGAGAGAAAACAGAATTCCATTGGGAAAGATACAGAAAGAACTTACAAAGCAGATACAACATCCATGGCGACCCCCTTGAGTTTTCCTCCAACCCTAAACTAAATCTCTAATCCCCAGTGCTCCAATCCTTCCCCCCACAAACACCTCTGCCATCTATGGGCCTAAACACACCGTCTGGAGGCCCCAAACCAGACCTGCTCCTTACAAGTTTGTCCCCATAAGAGCGGCTCCCACCCAACACAGGGCTGGAGGGGGAGGAAAGAAGAGCGAACTGGCCTGGCCCTGAGTTCATGAAGAGGTAGCAGAGTTATGGGATCGAGTAACAATCTTGTAGTCCCTAGAGGATTTATAACCCTACAGTTCCCAACCTGGAATGGTGTTCTAGTTTGGGCCATGAGCATACCTGGTTCTGGAGTGAGAATGAGGACACTGCGCTCTGGGAAGTTTAGGAGAAATTCCATTTACAAGTGCATATACACACACACACAGATATATATGTATATATATATATATATATAGAGAGAGAGAGAGAGAGATGTATCTTATATATATATGTGTATATGTGTGTGTGTGTGTATGGGTCCTTCAATTCGAGAGGGATGTTGAGGTGCTTGGAAGGTCCCCAGAGAAGGGCAGCAAGTCTGGGGAGAGGCATGGAGCACAACCCTGTGAGGAGAGGCTGAGGGAGCTTGGGGTGTGCAGCCTGCAGAAGAGGAGGCTCAGGGCAGACCTCGTTGCTGTCTGCAGCTGCCTGAAAGGAGGTTGTAGCCAGGTGGGGTTGGGCTCTGCTCCCAGGCAACCAGCNACAATCAGGTAGAATAAGTATAAAATCCCCTAGGCCCACACTACTCTCCTAGACTCTTCCGCCCCTTGCGCCCTCAGTCAGCCGAAGGGCAGGCCGAAATCGCCCCCTCCGAGCTGGGCCTACAAGGCCTCAGTGGCTCAACTCCCTGCATGCCATCTCCCCCAGGAACTAAGGTGAGAAGGGGGAGAGATCAAACCAGGCACTAGCTGTGATACCAGAAAAGCATAACAATATCCTGGACAAGTGGGTCCATGCCCCTTCTTTTCTTTAAGGGGGATCTGGGATCCCTCAGACTACCACAGTTGGACACCTGCCTGTGGGGCCAGGCTGAGCTCTTCAGCTCGGAGCAGAGGAGCCTGAGGGCTGCCCTCATTTGTGCTGATAAAGATATGCAGTGTGGGGAGGACAGAGGTAGGCCCTGCTCAGGTATGTCTCAGGGCAGTGAGACACTGGCACAGGTTGCCCAGGGAGGTTGTGGCTGCTTCCTGGAGGTGTTCAAGGCCAGGTTGTACAAGGCCTTGAGTGACCTGTAGTAGTGGGAGGTGTCCCTGCCTATGGCAGGGGCTTGGAACTAGGTGATCCTCGAGGTCTCTTCCAACCTTACCATTCTATGATTCTATGTCCAATGACAGGACAAGGGGCAGTGGGGACAAGCTGGAATAGAGGAGGCTCCATGGGAACACAAGGGGAAACTTTTTCCCTGTGAGGGTGCTGGAACCCTGGGACAGGCTGCCCAGAGAGGTTGTGGAGTCTCCTTCTCTGGAAACTTTGAAAACTGGATGTGTTCCTGTGTGAACTGTTGTAGGTGATCCTGTTCTGGCAGGGGCCTTGGACTGCATAATCTTTTGAGGTCCCTTCCAGAACACTCTGTGTTTCTGTGATGCTGGTTTTGTGGACAGAGGGGAGTGAGGGTGAAGTCTCTTGGAAATGAGAGCTAAAAGTGTGAAGTTACTCATGGTGAGAGGTCTGATTTAGGAGCATGACACAGTTTCAGCTGAGTTTGAAAAGGAAATAGTTAAGGCTCAGAGTGCAGTGAATTTGCACAGCACCTGGGTGTGCTGGTTGGCAGCCCTATGAGTGTGAGCCAGCAGTATTCTGGCCTGGATCAGCAACAAAGTGACCAACAGGAGTAGGGCAGTGATAGTGCCCCTGTACTGGGCACTGCTGAGGCCACACCTTGAATCCTGGGTTCAATTTTGGGGCCCTTACTCCAGGAAGGGCGTGGAAATGCTGGAGAAAAGGGCAACAAAGGTAAAGGATATGGAGAAAAGAGCTGGCGAGGAGAAGCTGAGGAGACACCTGAGTTCAGTTAGGAGAAGAGGAGGCTGTGGTGAGCTGGGGGTTGGTCTCTTGTCTGTAGTGTCAGGTGGGTAGGGCAAGAGGAAATGGCCTCAAGTTGTGCCAGGGAAAGGTTAGATTGGAGATTAGTAGCAGATTATTTGCTGCAAGAGTGATCAGGCACTGGAAGAGGCTGCACAGGGATGTCCCCACCCCTGAAGTTGTGGCTTGGGGACATGGCTTGATGGCCACGGTGGTGTTGGGTCGATGATTGAACTCTGTCACAGGTCTTTTCCAACCCAACAATTCTACTTTTCCACAACTCAGCTCCCTGCTAAGTGGGTGTTGGGACAGCCCCTGCTGACTGCTCAGCTGCTAGCTTGGGTGAACACAATTGCACTGTGCAAACAACTCTGCTTTTGGCTGTAACCCAGCCCCAACTGTTCTCCCTGCCTTCTGAATTGCTCTCTAAACCTTTTGTGGTCCTGTAGTTCTGAGCAGGACAATATGTGAAGCTATGAGAGGGCCACAAGTCTGATGTGATTAATGTTCAGTGCTCTTTTGGAGGGCTTAAGCTGTGCTTTGAGCAGTCTCTGACATGAAGCAATGTTTCCAGATGACTTGACAAGACACCAAGTTCTTGGCATGGTGTGAGGTTAGGTTTCGGCCCAGACCAGATTCCTGTGTCTGGGTTATAAACTTCTAAGAGTGTTTTGATGGACACAGATGTGGTGAAGCATAAAGTCCAGCTAGTTATATTTTTCTTTTTCATAGCTGGCTTGTTTAGCATCCACTAATGGTTATTGCAGTGGACTTCCTCATAGATACAATCCCAGCATGGAGGGATTGGAAGGGACCTCTGGAAATCAGCCAGCCCTTTCTCCAGTGGTTACAGGAGGCTAATTACACAGAGCCCCAGTGAAAGCTGAGCTGTGGGACATGGAGGAGCCTTCTGGAGGCTGCCCAGAACTGCCTGCTTTGACCACTCTGATTCCCCACAATGAACTCCAGGCCCAAGGTCAGGCACTGACTGGTCCCAGCATGCCTGGGTACTGCCCTGCTCAGCTGAGGGAGGGAGCAGCAGGAGCTGGGTGTGAACACAGCTGCTTGTGCACGCTGCTGGTGCTACCACAGGTCACCTGCAGCAGCAGGGACCTGTGTTTGCACCTTGGTTTGAGGGTGTGGGGATCTCAGTGGCAACTGGGTGCCAGTGTTGGGCTCACAGAGTCCCAGCATGGTGAGGGCTGGAAGGGACCTCTGGAGCTCACCCAGTCCAACTCCCTGCCAAAGCAGGGCACCCACAGCAGCTTGCCCAGCAGCACAGTGCCCAGCTGGCCTTGGAAGCTCACACAAAGACACTCCACAGCCTCTCTGGGCAGCCTGCTCCAGGCTTCCAGCACCTTCACAACAAACAATTTGCTTCTCCTTATTAGATGCAACCTCCTGGGTTCCAGTTTGTGCCCACTGCCCCTTGGCACTACAGAGTACAGTCTGGCCCCATACTCTTGCCCCTCACAGGTCCTTTTAGGTCTTGCTGAGCATTGAGCAACTCAAACCAGTCTGTGGCTTTTTGAATAATGACAGTTTTATTAGTGGGAACCCAGAAGATTGCTGCAGTGAATGGAGCTCAGAGCCTATTGCCCTGTGCTCAGGGATGGTTCTGGAAGTTGCAGTGGAAGCTGTTGGTGTTGATTTTGTTTTCCTGCCTTGAAGGTACCAGCTGAACCTCTTTGCCCGAATGTGCCTTGACCGGCAGTACTTGGCCATCAATGAGATCTCTGGGCAGCTGGACGTGGACCTCATCCTGCGCTGCATGTCTGATGAGAACCTGCCCTACGACCTGAGGGCTTCCTTCTGCCGCCTGATGCTGCACATGCACGTGGACCGGGACCCCCAGGAGCAGGTGACCCCAGTGAAGTACGCTCGGCTCTGGTCAGAGATACCCTCTGAGATCGCTATTGATGAGTAAGTGCCTGCTGCAGGGGGCTGGGGGAGCCTCAGCTCTGAAAGGCTCCCAACCTTGTGCCTTATCAATGCTGCTCAGCTGTAGAAGTTTGTGTAAAGAGGGCCTTCTCCTGAGGCTGTCTAGAGACAGGCCAAGGGGGATGGTTTGAAGCTGAGGCAGAGCAGGGTTAGACTGGAGCTGGGTGAAGAGTCGGGGGACAGGCTGTGCTTGCTTACTGCCTGTGATAGGACAAGGAGCAATTGATGGAAGCTGCAGCACAGGAAGTTCCAACTCAGCACAAGGGGGAACTTTTTTACTGGAAGGGTCCTACAGCACTGGCATAGGCTGCCCAGAGAGGTTGTGGAGTCTCCTTCTCTGGAGCCTTTCAAGGCTTGTCTGGCTGTGTTCCTGTGTGCCCTGAGCTAGACTGTCTGGTCCTGCTGTCACAGGTGGGTTGGACTCGATGATCTCTTTGGGTCCCTTCCAACCTCTGACATCCTGTGATCCTGTGGAGCTGAGGAAGAAGTTCTTCAGTGTGAGGGTGGTGAGGTTCTGGAATATGCTGCCCAGAGAGGCTGTGGCTGCCTCCTCCCCAGGGGTGTTCAGAGCCAGGTTGCATGAGGCCTTGAGCAGCTGAGTGTAGTTGAGAGGTGTCCCTGCCCACAGTAGGGAGGTTGGAGTTAGATGCTCTCTGAGGTCCCTTCCAACCTCAGCCACTCTATGAATTTTTTTTTTTTTTTTAATTTTTTTATTTCCTTCTCATGGTTTCAGGAGAGACCCCTCCTAAGAACAAAATCAGCCTCTTGTTTCTGCATGGGATAACTTGTGTGGAACTTGGGATAAGTTGTGAGGTGTTTGCCTCCAAACCCATCAGTGATGACTGTGATGGTCTGTTGAATTTGGGTGATGCAAGAAGGGACTTGCCCCTGGGGAGGGGAAGCAGAGGAGGACCAGTTCACTCTTCCTCCTGCCCTATTTGCTCTTGAGGACAGACGGTCCATGCAGTAACTCACTGTTAAAAGCCAACCCAGGGAAGACACTGAAGCAGTGTGCTGGAGAGGGAACCACATCCCCTAACCTCCAGTAGAAAATATTGAGACTGTGGTAAAGAACCTGTTCAGAACCACAGCTGGAGTAGAGCTGTGATTGCTTCACATTAGGCTTTATTAACTCTTCATAGTACAAATACTTTATGATTTATAATACTTCAGCTGTTCAGAGGTCAGTGTTTTCAGCTGGAGAAAAATAACATTTAAAATTCCTGTTAGAGGTGAGGGATTTGAGTCTTGTCAGCATTAGTTCCTGGTCCTTAGTAGTGTTTTCCTTCCCTTCTTTCCTGATTTTCAGTGATACAGCAGATTCATAGAATGGGTTGGGTTGAAAGGGACCTTCAAGATCATCCAGCTCCAACCCCCCACCTTGGGCAGGGACACCTCTCACCAGCCCTGGCTGCTCAAGATCTCATCCAGCCTGGCCTTGATTATCTGCAGGGAGGGGGCATCCACAGCCTCCCTGGGCAATCTCTGCCAGTGTCTCCCCACCCTTGCTCTCAAGAACTTCTGCTTAATCTCCAGTCTAAACCTGCCCTTGTCAAGCTTCAAGCCTCTAATCCTATCACAACAAACCCTTGTCCAGACTTCTTCCCCAGCTCTGCTTGGAGCCCCTTCAGGTACTGGAAGGCTGCTCTAAGGTCTCCATGCAGCCTTGTCTTCTCCAGGCTGAACAGCCCCAACTCTCTCAGCCTGTCCCCACAGCGGAGGTTCTCTAGTCCTCTGATCATCTTCATGGTCTGCTCTGCACCTTCTCCAGCAGCTCCATGTCCCTCTTATGCTGGGGGCACCAGAACTGGAGGCAGTGCTGCAGGTGGGAGCTCAGAAGGCGGAGCAGAGGGGCAACAATCCCCTCCCTGTGCTGCTGCTCTCCCTGCTTTTCAACCTCCAATTGGTATTAAGAACTAGGAAATGTCTGCTTTGCTTAAGTGGGTTTTATTTGGAGGAAAAATAACATCCACACTCAGCATCTCCTGGCCATGAATGTCCTCATTAATGCTGTCCCCAACCTGTCATTCTTTCCATTAAAATAATGAGAGTTTCTTGATTATTTGAGACCCAAAAAAACCCAACCTCTTTTTTGTTGTTTATGTTTTCCTCAGATATTTTTAAGTGGAGCAAAATGAGCCCATGGGATAAACCAGGCAGAGCCAGGAAACTCTGGTGTCAGCTTCCTGCTTCACTCCTTCAGCTAAATTATTTGACAGCCTTTAACTTTTCTTAGATTTTGAAAATGAGTGAAAACTTGGGGGTGGGGAGAGGCCTGTGTGTCTACATGCTGAGTTTGGTGTTCTTTTTATTGTCTCTTTTTTTTCTTTCCCCTCTCCAGCTACGATAGCAGTGGAACTTCCAAGGATGAAATTAAGGAGAGATTTGCACAAACAATGGAATTTGTAGAGGAATATTTAAGAGATGTGGTGTGTCAGAGGTTCCCTTTCTCTGACAAAGAGAAAAACAAACTCACTTTTGAGGTAGTTATCTCATTCTGATTTTGTCTCTTTGGTGTGGGGGATGTTTGGTATTTGTTCAGCACCCAAGTAAATTGGCAGGTGATGAGTGTGTGCTGAGCCTCAGCAGGCTCCTCTTGCCTGATGCAGCCCTCCCTCCTTACACAAACAACCCCAGTGAAGTTTGCCAGCTTGAAGTGATGGTGGTTGAAATGCAATGAATGGCTGTGAGCTTACATCCAAGGCTTGCAGCAGCCTTGTTCACTTTCTGTGCTCTGGTTGGTTGCAAAGTCAAGCTTTACTGGAATAAGTCTCAAACTGAATGTTCTGCATGCACAAACAGCTTCTAGGACTTGAAGGATTGCTCACAGAGAGCCCTGTTGACTTGCCGACCTATTAAAATAGCCTCTGCAAAGGAAGTGTAGCAAATCCATGCAATAACATTCTTTAAATAACCACTGGTTTCATCAGAGGTGTGAGATAGGTTGGATGGAACAGTGAAGTTGTGGATGTCACCTCCCTGGAGCTGTTCAAGGCCAGGTTGGATGAGGCCTTGAGCAGTCTGAGCTAGTGGGAGGTGTCCCTGCCCATGGCAGGGGGTTGGAACTGGATAGGCTTTAAGGTCACTCCCAATCCAAACCATTTAGTGAATCTATGGATTTATTTATTAAAAATGCAACTCAAAATCCCACTTGGGGGAATATGCTTCAGGTAAAGGGCCCACATGAAATATTTGACATGCAGTTACGGGGTGTGGATCCTGAAAGAGTGCACCTGAGGATGCTGAAGCAGTTGGCAGCAGTAATCTTTAGGTCTGTGCTGGTTTCTGTTAAGACAAAAACATTAAAGCAATCCCTCTAGACTTGACCTATCTTTGTAGTGGTTTTTGTGGCCATAGACTTAGCTTCAGCCACAGATGTACTGCAGGCATTGCAGCGTTTGTAGGCAGGTGGAAGACTTGGAGATGTCCAGCTGCTCTCCTTTGGTGGTACTGCAGTGTGTTGTGATAGCAGCTCTCGGGTTCTTGCTCTCTTGTCACTCTCTGAAGACAACTTGGTGACAGCCAAATGTTGGCATTACTCAGGCTTTCTGTTGTTGTTTTGGCAGGTTGTTAACTTAGCCAGAAATCTGATCTACTTTGGTTTCTACAACTTCTGTGACCTCCTCAGGCTAACCAAAATCCTCCTTGCTATATTAGACTGTGTGCACATCACTACCATCTTCCCTATTACCAAGATGGCAAAAGGAGAGGAGAGCAAAGGTAAGGCTGAACACAGGCAGAGGAGATCCTTTTTGGGTGGCTTGTGTGGGTTTGAAATCATCACCATCTTCCTGTCCATGCCTTGGTCATGGAGCTGAATATTGCCTGTGCTGAGAGGGGGAGTGGGCAGGGGGTTCTCAAAGTGCTGCAGCTGACTCCCATCTGTTCCAGGGGTTTAGGAGCCCACCTGACCTCCTTTCATGTTGAGACAAGTTTCTCTTCATAGGGCATGCATGGTCCTTGCCCTGCTAATGCAGTTCCCTTGCACCATCATAACCTTTCCTTTTTGCCTGCCTCTCTGAAGGGAGCAATGTGATGAGATCCATCCATGGAGTGGGTGAGCTGATGACCCAGGTGGTGCTCAGAGGTGGTGGGTTCCTGCCCATGACCCCACTTGCTGCTGCTCCGGAGGGGAATGTCAAGCAGAGTGAGCCAGAGAAAGAGGACATCCTGGTCATGGACACAAAGCTGAAGATCATTGAAATCCTTCAGGTACTAGCAGCACAAATCAGGTAGCATCTCCTGCTGTCTTGAAGCGTTAACATGATGCCACACTGCTCTTTAATCCACTTGTACCTGCTGTCTGCCTCTCTGCAACTGGTGAAGCACTGAAAGGTGGCATTCTGAGGCAGGCAGCACTCCACTGGCATGTGGCCATGTGATGTCATGACTGAAACCAGCAGAGAGTTTGGGGTGGACATCTGCATAGTGCCCATTCACCTGTAAACATCTGGTCTGCTCAAGTGGAGAGCTCATAGAATCACAGAAACATGCAGGCTGGCAAAACACCTCAGGATCACCAAGTCCAACCTAGAATCCTACTTTACAAGATTCACCTTAAACCATGTCCCTAAGCATCATGTCCAAATGACCCTTAAACATGTGCAGGGTGGGCCACTCCACCACTTCCCTGGGCAGTCTTCCACCTTACTGTCCCAGGACGTCATCTGAGTCTGCAGGGCTACTCAAATGCCCCAAGAAATGGGGGAGGTGCTTGAGGTTCCTCCTGGTAGAACCATCAACCTGAAATGATTTGTGTGCAGTAGTCTTGCTACCTCTTCCACCTCTCTCTGGCTTTTCTCACTCTTAAGCCTTCAGTACTCAGCAAAGTTTATTCCCTGCTCCACAGCACTGCAGGATGGCCACACTGAAAGGCCCTTCCCTCCCTCAGTGTAGGAGTCCTCCTCTTCATGGGCAGGTTCCCAGGGGCCAGAATGCTGCTGAAGCCTTGTGGGCGAGAGCGTGTGAAGCAGCAGCAGATCCGTGGTGCTCCTTCCCTTGCCCCCGTGGGAGGCTTCTCACATAGCTGGGTTGGAGGTTGTGCCCTTCCCCTCAGCAGCAGATGCAGCAGGCAGGGGAGGCCTGACTCACTTCCTGCCACCCTGTCTAATTTTAGTGGAAGCCACAACTTCTTGCCTGGCCTGGCATGTGCCCTGGGATATTTTAGTGCCAGTGTTCCCCCCAGTACCCTGCTCTGTGAAAACTGCTGCTGAGCTTTCTGCCCTAAATCTGAGAGAGCTGCAAGTGTTCCTGCCGTTGGACTGCTTTGCTCAGGAGGCAGGAAGACCCCTGAGAGAGGGGTCCCTGCTCCACTGGAGGCTTCACTGGCATGGCCTCATGAAGCTGGTGGCTGTGGTGTGGCAGCAGCCTGACTCTGGCTCTTGACAGCTCTTGCTCAGCATCCTTAACCCCAGCACTCTGGGAGTTGACCATTCCTTTCTTTTTATTTGCCCCCTCCTTCCTTCCCTTCCTTTCTTTGGTTTTTACCCCCTCCTTCCTTCCCCTCCTTTTCTTGTATGTATATATGTATTTTTTTTCCTCTTATCCTCCTGGCTGAGGGTGCCTACATCAGGCAGTAACAAGAGACCAAGACTCTCCCAAGATTCCCTCTGTTTACTGCTTGCATCATGTGTTCATCGCAATCAGTTGTAAAATCCCTGAATTCAGGAGGTTTTTAAGGAGCCGTTGGCACTTCTTTCTCAGGCTGCCTCCACATCCTTCCTGTGTTGATATTCCACATTGGCAGCTCTGTGTGATGTGTGCATGGTACACAGACAGGTTATTTCAAGGTTTTTATTCCTTCTCTCATCAGTTTATTCTGAATGTGAGACTGGACTACAGGATCTCCTGCCTGCTGTGTATATTTAAACACGAGTTTGATGAAAGCAATGCCCAGATGTCAGAATCACCCACTGGAAGCAGCAGCCAAGAAATGGCAGCAAATGTACCAGGTTAGTGTCTGGGCAGAGAATGATAGAATCAGTTTGGTTGGAAGAGGCCTTTTAGGTCATCAAGGCCAACCCTTACCCTAGCACTGCCAGGTCACCACCAAAACATGGCCCTCAGCATCACATCCCCAGGGCTTTGAAACCCCTCCAGGGATGGGGACACTGTTACCATTCTAGGCAACCTGGGCTAGGCTTTCACAATCCTCAAGTGGAAGAAATTTTTCCTTGTGTCCAACCTAAACCTCCCCTGACACAACTTGAGGCCATTTGCTCTCTTTCTATCACTGGCTGCTTGGGAGAAGAGACCAACCTCCACTTGGCTCCAGCCTCCTTTGAGGGAGCTGTAGAGAACCAGAAGCTCTCTCCACAGCCTTTTGCAGGCTGGACACCCCCAGTTCCCTCAGCTGCTCCTCACCAGATATGTCTCTGGACTCTTCACCAGTTTGGTTGTCCCTTCTCTCTGGACATATTCCAGCAGAAGGAGTTTGTGTGGGCTCCAGAGGACTCTTTAATCATAGAGGTTAATTGACTAAATGATTTGGATTCTTGCTTTGGAATATGAATGGTCCTTCTGAAAGAGGACCCTGCTGGAAGTGGGAGTGATGGGGTAGGCACCATTGCCATATTGCCCATGCAAAAGCCAGAGCTTAGTTGTACTCTGCCCTACTTGGCTCCGTGTGTGAAGTGTGACATGAGGTGCAGGCTCTAGGGAAAACCTGAGCTAAATCCTCTCCTGTGGCTGGCAGAGCTCTACTGTGAGGCCAGGCTGAGGGAGTTGTGGTTGTTCAGCCTGGAGAACAGAAGGCTTCAAGGACATTTTCTGTTGGCCTTTCAGGACTTAAAGGGGACAAGAAGAAAGCTGGGGCCACGCTGTTGGGAAAGGCCTGCTGTGACAGGACAGGGAGTGATGGCTTGAACTAAAAGAGGGAGATTTACACTAGAGAGAAGGGAGAAATTTTGTACTCTAAGGGTGGTGAGACCCTGTCCCAGGTTGCCCAGGGAGTTGGGAGATACCCAGTTGCAAATGTCCCTACTGACTGCAGAGAGGTTGGGCTGGATGACCTTTAGAGGTCCCTTCTGACCCAAAGTACTCCACAATTCTGTGTGTGATCTGTCATCAACCTTAAAGTACTTTACTTTAAAATATTCATGTTTGAGTAAAGGAAGAGGGTCCCCAAAGTCATCTGCTTCCCTTCATCTCTTCTCTTTATTCTGATCCCCCACCCACCAAATATCTCTCTGCAAAGGCAAGGTAGGAAGGCACCTGGAGGTGTCTTTGTCCAAGTATGGGGGCATGCAAGGAAGCTGTGAGCAGCTTGGCCTGTCTGCTTCACTTCACTGAGAGCAGGCTGGGTAGATGGGCTGCTGGCAACTACCAGATCACTTTCCAGGGGAAAAAGTCTCCCAGGGCACCTGTGCCACCAGGGAGCAACTGGGCTTGGAAAGTGCAGCTTGTTAGATATCAAAGAGATACTCTCCCTTCTTTTTGAGGACTGTATTCTGAGATGCAAAAGGCAAAAGATAAGGAGAAGGTGGTTTAGATGTGCAGCCTTCAAAGGGAGGAGGCTGTTTCTTTTGAACTCACTTCAAAGAAGTTAACTTTTTTTTTCCTGGGCTGCTTGTCCAGCAGCCCCTCTGGTGCCAGAGCCTTCCCAGCTGGGCTGGTGGGGAGAGCAAGAGAGCTTTCTGCAGGCTGCCCTTTGGGTGAGAACTCATCCATTTTTGGCAAGGATGTGAAATCCCTGTGCTCACTTCCCATTCCCTTTTACACCCTTGAGTTGAAAGCGGAGAGCTCTGGGGCTGTTCTGCCACTTGCAGTTTCTATTTCAGGTGATTGCCCATGGGATGGTCTTCACCTTCCACTCAAAAATGCAAAGACGTTTTGTGTCTGTTGTCATTGCTAAATTTATGACTTCAGCTGTGAGGAGCCTGAGTGTGCCTTAGGGTTGGCCCCTCTGAAGAACACCAGCTCCCATCATTGGCCACTGGAACAATCTAAAAGTAGGGCAGAGAGGACTAAGCCTGGATGTTGCTGGATGTTCCAGGCTTCTGTTCCCTTAGCAGGCTGCTCCAGTGTCCACTGGTGCAATCTAAAAGTAGGGCAGAGAGGACTAAGCATGGCTGTTGCTGGGATGGTTGTGCAGCTGAATTTGTGAGCTGAGGACAGGTTGCTTATTGTCTTCTGTTCCCTTAGCAGGCTGCTCCAGTGAGCTCTCAGCATTCCTTTCAGCTCGGTCTGCCCCTCTAGCTTACCCTTACATCATCACTTGCTGTTTAAGGTGATTTTAGGCTGTAAAAGCATCTCTGGTGCAACTCTGACGTGATGTTCTTGTCTGATTGTTTTCTCAGGAGCCCTAGACTTTGAACATATCGAGGAGCAAGCTGAAGGGATCTTTGGTGGAAGGAAAGTACCTCTTCACTGGTAGTGTTCCAAGTAGTAGCCACAGATAAGGGACACGCAGGGGCCCTCCAGCCAGAAAGATCTCCATGGGAGGGCTGCACTTGTGTGGGTGAAAGCCAAGTTGGAGGATCAGTGCATGTAAGCTGAATGCTGCAGTAAACTCCTGGGTAGGAAAGATTGTGTAGGCAAGGAGTGGGACTTGGGTAGATGTATATTTAGCCATCCTTTTTTTGTCTAATGCAGCATTAAACTGCACACACATGACAGAACAGAGCAATCTGTACCTTCCACACCTGCTTGCCTTCCAGAGCAGCTCCCATCCGTTCTGAAACCACAGAGCAGCGAGGCAGTGATGGGCTCTAAGTACTGCAGCTTGTTTTTCACTTGCTCAGAGCTGCAGTTGTTTGCTGTAGACTTAAGAGAAGTGAGTTCTTAAATGGAGGCAGAAGGGGAGAGAGATTCGTTTGCAGAGTTAAGGACCAGAATTTTTCGCATGGCCTCAGTTGGAAGTAGAACATGGAAAGTATTCAGAGGGCACTGATAGGAAAAAAGAATACCACAAGAGTTTGTCTTGCTCAGGAAAGAGAGGGAGGGGAGGAGGGGGAAAGAGAGGAAGGCAAAGAGAGGGAGGAGGAGGAGGAAAGAGGTGAAGGCAAAGATGTCTAGTGTTTGACATAACAAGCATTGCATGCTGGGGATTCATTTCATGAGTAGTGAGGAAGGTTAGTACCAGGACAAAAACTATTTGAGTGATAGTGAGCCTGATGTAGGGACAAAGGTTTTGGCATGGTTTGTCCCCCAAAGTGTCTGTTGGCTAACATAAGCTGAGCCAGCTGCTGGAGCAGCATCCCTGTGTCAGGGTGCTCCAGAGCTCCCTGCCTGTCTGAGCAGGGCACTCCATCTGATAAAAACCGTTAAAAAAGTTTTCTGCCAGCGCTGCCTGGACTAAGAAGCTGCTGGGAGGTGGAGTCTAACGCTGGGTACCTCCCTGCTGTGTTTGCAGTGAGGAGAACACACCACTGGACCTGGATGACCACGGTGGCAGGACCTTCCTCAGGGTGCTGCTGCATTTAACCATGCATGATTATCCCCCTCTGGTGTCCGGAGCACTGCAGCTGCTCTTCCGCCACTTCAGCCAGAGGCAAGAAGTCCTCCAGGCTTTTAAGCAGGTATGGCTGTGTTGGAATCATGGAATAGGAGGGGTTAGAAGGGACCTTTAGAGATCATCTTGTCTAACCACACTGCTAAAGCAGGCAGGCCTAGATCAAGTCTCACAGGAACAACTCCAGATGGGTTTTGAAAGTCTCCAGACAAGGAGACTCCACAACATCTTTGGGCAGCCTGTTCCAGGCCTCCAGCACCCTCACAACAAACAACTGATCACATGGAGCCTCCTGGTTTCCACTCTGTGCCCACTGCCCCTTGTCCTGCCCCTGGACACCACTGAGCAGAGTCTGGCCCCAACCTCTTGCCCTACCCCCCTTTAGCTGTTACTGAGCATTGGTCAGGTCCTATCTGGGGCTGCTCTTCTCCAAGCCCTCTGGGGCATTATTCCTCCTCTGAATGTCTGCACTGCAGCTAAACCAAATCCTTTCTGCAACTGATGTATTGCACTCCTGTCAGGTTCAACTGCTTGTTACCAGCCAAGATGTTGACAACTACAAGCAGATAAAACAAGATCTGGACCAGCTGAGGTCTATTGTGGAAAAATCAGAGCTTTGGGTGTATAAAGGCCAAGGTCCTGATGAGACCATGGATGGAGTGCAAGGTGAAAATGAACACAAGAAAAAAGAGGTAATTTGGCTGTGTTTGCACAAATTCATCTGCTGATAGTTGGAGTCAGAGAATGAGTTGGGTTGGAAGGGACCTGAAAGCTCATCCAGTGCCAACTCCCCTGCCACGGGCAGGGACACCTCCCACTAGCCCAGGTTGCTCAAGGCGTTATCTGACATGGCCCTGAGCACCTCCAGGGAGGTGACATCCACAGCCTCCTTGGGCAACCTATGCCAGTGTCTGCAGGGCAGAACTGTGAGCTGCTCAGGTAACATTTTGACTTGTGGCTCTAAGATTAGATGACAGAGCAGAAGGCTGCTTTATCTGTTCGAAGTACAGGACTTCCTTGGCATGCACATCTGGCTTAGAACTAATTAAACACATTTTCCTGCTGTATACATTGCAAGCAAAGAGAGAAAACTGGGTGAGGAAACTCAAGAAATGGTCCCTGGGTAGAAATGGCTTTGTTGGAAGTAAATAAAATTAATTTCATAGAATGGTCTAGATTGGAAGGAACCTCCAAAGGTCATACAGTCCAACCCCCTTTGCAGTCAGCAGGGACATCCTCCACTAGATTAAGTTGCCTAGAGCCCTGTCAAGCCTCACTTTCAGTATTTCCAGGCATGGGGCCTCAACTACCTCCCTGGGCAACCTGTTCCAGTGTTCCACTACCATTTTTGTTGCTTTCCTTGAGTGTAGTGCTATGAGACATCTCTATCTGTACAATGACAGTGTAATAACAGTAGAGGGGGAGAGAAAGTAATTTTGGAGGTGGGGAGACTTGATTGCAGACAGCATATGGCAAACCAAGGGAAGGACAGGGTCTTGCTGTCACTGAAACCGTCCCACCCTCACCCTGTTTTATGTCACAGGGGTCAGTGTGGTTTGACAGGATAATCAGATGTGTTTTTCTGAGTGTCAGACACCAGAGGGATACAATTGCTTCCCAGGAAGAGAGCAGGCACTACTCCAGAATGCTCATTTTTCCCTTCATGAAGCCAATGATTTGTTTGTTTGGTTGGTTTGGTTTGTTGTTTTTTTATCCTCAGGAAGGTCACAGCAAGTCCCAAAAGCCTGAAAGCACAAGCAGCTACAACTACCGTGTAGTCAAAGAGGTAAAACTTCTGCTTTCTCCTGCTGGTTACATGACAGTGTAGAGTAACACAGCTTTGCAGAGCTGCAGCCAGAGGGAGGCACCCAGGAAAATCTGAGTCACTCTTCCACTGTGGAAAATATTTGCTGAGTAATAACACATCCCAGCTTGAATGGGAAGCCAGGAATAGACTCAGCAGCCTGTGGATTCTTCCCCTCAGAGTGGGATAGTGAGGGAGGTGAGGTTTTGCTGCTGTCTCAATAGTAACATAACATTGTTGAAGCCTGCAAAGGAAGCAGGCAAGTAGAGAAGCTATGTCATTGACCTTGAACTTGAGTGCCTTGCTCTCAACACCACCATGCTCTGAGATTTTAATTTCAAAATATCAGAGAGCATAGAATTTATTGGAAAAGACTTCTAAGACCATTGAGTCCAACACATTTCTTGAGCACCTCTAGGGTTGGGGACTCCACCACCTCCCTGGATAACCTATTCCAAACAGCAGACAAGGAGTGTGTGTTGGCACTGGTGTGGTGTGAGCTGATGGGCTTCGTACCCTAGGGCATGATGCTGGGTTCACTTGATATTTATCACAGCATCATAGAGCTGTTGAGATTGGAAAAGCCCTTTGAGATCATCAAGTCCAACCACTTGCCTAGAGCTCACAATCCCACTACTGCCACTAGCACATGTTCCTCTGCACCAAACCCATGCAGCCTTTGAACATCTCCAGGGATGGTTACTTTACCACTTGTCCCTACCTAGAGCCACTCTGATCCATGCAGGTGGAGTTTTCATTCTTGCTGCTCTCTGGGAGCTTTCTGGTATGCTCAGGAACAGTCCCCAGAGCTGCAGCTCTGCTTTCTGGGAGCTCTTGGCACGCTCGGGAACAATCCCCAGGGCTGCAGCTCTGCTCTCTGGGAGCTCTTGGCACGCTCGGGAACAATCCCCAGGGCTGCAGCTCCGCTCTCTGGGAGCTCTTGGCAAGCTCGGGAACAGTCCCCAGGGCTGCAGCTCTGCTCTCTGGGAGCTCTTGGCACGCTCGGGAACAATCCCCAGGGCTGCAGCTCCGCTCTCTGGGAGCTCTTGGCACGCTCGGGAACAATCCCCAGGGCTGCAGCTCTGCTCTCTGGGAGCTCTTGGCACGCTCGGGAACAGTCCCCAGGGCTGCAGCTCTGCTCTCTGGGAGCTCTTGGCACGCTCGGGAACAATCCCCAGGGCTGCAGCTTTCTAAAGCAAGTCTCTCCTGCAGATCCTGTTGCGGCTCAGCAAGCTCTGTGTGCAGGAAAGTGCCACAGTCAGGAAGAGCAGGAAGCAGCAGCAGAGGCTTCTGAGGAACATGGGAGCGCATGCCGTGGTGCTGGAGCTGCTGCAGATCCCTTATGAAAAGGTTGGGTTGCTTTGTGGCTGTCACCTTGCTTCATGTCCTCTGCATAGGCTTTAGTAGCTCTTCTGATTTGTCCTGAGCCTTCTGCCTTTGTGTTGGGTTCCCAGAGGGTATTTTCTTTAGCCTCAGAGTCTGTCACGTACCCACACTTCAAAAATAGTGGGGGGCCTGGCACAGAATTCCCCAGCATGGTGGGGCTGCACACCTTTGGAGGTCATCCAGTCCAACCTACCTGCTAAAGCAGGGCACTCACAGCAGCTTGCCCAAGATCACAATGCCCAACTGGGGTTGGAGTCTCTCCAGAGGAGACTCTTGTTAAGCTTTGTCTGTTGGAAACCTTTAAATAGAGTTCTGCACCGCTTCCTGCAGACACTTGTCCTTCAGAGCTCATAGTAAGGCTAAGGCTAAGGCTCAGGCCTCGCCTTTCTGTGAAAGCTGTGTGCTGCCTTGAAGCTGTGGCAGTGCAACCAAGACTCATTATTGCTAGGAAGCAGCTGTAGGACAGCCCTCCTGGGAACATCGAGGGCTCAGAGGGTACCCAATGATCCCCTGAGGGATTTATCAGCAGGTCTGCCCACTTGTTAGACACAGACCTCTGCAGCTGCAGACCCAGATTTCCCCTTAGCAATGAATTAACACCAACTGGCTCTCCAGCTGAGCTCTGCTGTTCCTCATTAGCTACATCAGGGTGCTGGGGAAGGTCAGTAGAGCAGCTTGAAACCCACTCAGGGTTGCTCTGGGGTTTGAGCTTGCACAGCATCACTTTGTGCTGATGAAGCACACCCTGAGGTCGCTGTGTTGGCCCCCATCAGTCACGAGTGGCAGGTACTTGCCACAGGGGAGGCTACTCTTCACCTTCTCCTTGTCACTCTACTGTCCACAGGTTTTTGAGACCAAGCAGTTCTAGGCAGTGGCTTTGATTAATGTTGAGCTGAGTCTCCTGCTGTCTTGCTTCAAATTCTGCTTAAAAAAACCCTAGCAGTAAAACCTTCCCTCCAGCACCTTTTGTCACCTTTCTGTCCCCTGGCTGTGGGTAGCCATTGGCTAGGCAGGCTGGAAGGTTCTCTTCACCTTTGGAAACAGATGAAACCCCTTAAAAGTAGAAGCAGATTCTCATTTTCCAACCTGCATTTCCTGCCCTCATTGATGGTAATTCCACACTGATGTCAGACTGCTCAGCCGTGCCTGGGAAGCGTGCAAGCAGTGTATGGATTCCAGTAAATACCAGCTGGGCTTAACTGGTGCAATAAGAACTTTCCATCTCTTTGGGTCCTGACCTGCCTATCTGTCACTGCTGAAATGCATTCCATGGAACATGGCTCTTTCCCTTGCATTCCCAAGGTGCTGATGTGTGGTTTGGCCGAGGCAGTGGTGTGTTCAGCAGCCTAAAAGTGACTAAAGCACGTTGCTGGCAGGCTGGGCCCTGGAGTGTGCATTTTTAGAGAGGAAACTGCTGTAGTTTCTGTGATGCTTTTGCTTTTTGATGGCCTTTCAAACTGTGAGGCAGGCCAGACCCACTCCTGCTCTCTGTGACCTGGGTGGAGGTCTGTTGTTTTCCCTTTAGAGAGAGAGACGTGACAACTCCCTTGCAGAGCTGTGGCTCATCTGCTCCTCACCTGAAAGTGAACTTCGGAGGCTTTTTAACCCTGTTTTCTTTCTCATGCAATCACAGGCTGAAGACATGAGGATGCAGGAGATCATGAAGCTTGCACATGAGTTTTTGCAGAACTTTTGTGCTGGGAACCAGCAGAACCAGGCCTTGCTGCACAAGCACATAAACCTGTTCCTCAACCCGGGGGTAAGAGTGACCTCATGCCGTGATTTATCACTGTTCCTAGCAAGAAGAGAATGGATTGTACTTGGTGATTACTTCTGGGTCTCTTCTGATGCAGGTTTGGCTGAAGGGATTGTGTTCTAAAGCCTCAAAAGCTGGCAAGATATGTTTGTTTCAAACCATTTCAGTGCAGAAAGATCAAGAGTCTGAAGTGGACTAAGAATCGTAGATTCGTAGAATGGGTTGGAAGGGACCTTAAAGCTCATCCGGTTCCAGCTTGCCCCCCAAGCCGTGGGCAGGGACACCTCCCACTAGCACAGGCTGCTCAAGGCTTCATCCAACCTGGCCTTGAACACCTTTCCAAAGGCATTTAGGCCTCCCTGGGCAACCTGTGCCAGTGTCTCACCACCTTCACTCTCAAGAATTTCTTCCTCCTCTCCACTCTCAATCTTCCCTCTCCCAGCTCCAAGCCATTGTCCCTCATTCTGGCACTCCCAACCCTTGTCAAAAGTCCCTACCCAGCTCTCCTGGAGCCCACTCAGGTATTGGAAGGCTGCTCTGAGGTCTCTCTGCAGTCTTCTCTTCTCCAGGCAACCCCAACTCTTCCAGCCTGTCCCTACAAGGGAGGTTCTCCAGCCTCTGATCATCTTTGTGGTCTCCGGGTCCTCCTTGTCCTTGGAGCCCCAAAACTGGAGGCAGTGCTGCAGGTGGGTTCACAGCAGAGCAGAAAGGCAGAATCCCCTCCTTGTGCTGCTGCTCTCCTTGTTCTGGATGCATACAGCACACTGCTGCCTGCTGGGTTGCCAGTGACCATTGCTGGCTCACGGGGAGTTTGTCAACAACTGACGCCCTCAAGTCCTTGTCCTCAGGACTCCTCTCAAACCAGTCCTTGCACAGCCTGGATTTGTGCTTGGAGTTGCTGCAAAACAGGCTTGCATCTGAGCCATTGCGTTGAAAGCTTAGGTCTTCAGAAATGTTCTTTTCAGCCCTGGAGCCTTCAGGAGTCTTGAGTTTGGTGGTTTGTTATCTTCTGACTTCTTCTTTCCTTTCATCCTTTCCTTTTAGATCCTGGAAGCAGTCACCATGCAGCACATCTTCATGAACAACTTCCAGCTCTGCAGCGAGATCAACGAAAGAGTTGTGCAACACTTTGTCCACTGCATCGAGACCCACGGCAGGAACGTTCAGTACATTAAGTTCCTGCAGACAATCGTCAAGGCAGAAGGGAAATTCATCAAGAAATGCCAAGATATGGTAATGGCTGAGGTGAGAGCTGCAGGGATTTGCAGGGTCTGAACAGAAGTTCCCTTCGCATGCCATTTGGTGAACATGACAAATTGATCCTCTCGCTTCTGGGACTGCCAAGAAGCTGACAGTGAACTCTCAGCATGCAAAAAGAGCATGCAGCTAGCAGAAAGCACAGGCTGCTGTGTGACCAAAAGCTGCCTCAGCTCCTCACCCGTAGCTCTGACGACTGCCTGGTTAGTAATGCTGCTTAGAAGTTACTTTCTGAGCCTCTACACAGCATCCTTCAGGTGGGTTTTGAAGCAAGGCTGCTTTCCTCTTGCTAAACTGGCTACAAGAGAAATAGCTTCCTTTCAAGATCGCTGATGGAGGAGGAAAATTGTGCCATGAGAGTGGTGTCAGGGGAATTTCTCATCTTAGGCTTCAAGATCACTAATGCAGAAGGAATTCTGTACCACAAGAGTGTTGTGAGGGGATTTTTTTTTGTCTTGCCGAGATCTACCCCTTCATCAATTTAAGTGCTGAAAGGGGAGAGGTTTCCTGAAATTTAGCTCTGTAGGTGACTGGGAAGTTGAGGATGAACAGAGAGAGGCAGGGGAAGAAGGAAAACTGTCCCATAATAGTATTTTGAAGGGAATTTCTTGTCTCGGTATCTAGGATCACTAATCCAGAGGGAAGTTTGTGCCAGTGTGGTATTTCGAGAGGTGTTTTTTTGTCTTCCCAAGATAGTCAACTGTTTAAGTGATGAAGGTCTCCAAAAATTAAGATGTGTAGGTAACTGGGAAATGAAGACCAAACAGGGAGAGGGAAGAGAAGGGTAAATGAATCTCTTTGAGCTGGGTGTGATGTCCTTGGCTTGCACATCTGCTGGGATTTTGTTTGACCTCCTCAGCAGGGGGAGCCCAAGGATCAGATTTGGCAAGCTCTGGAACTTCTGTCTCTGCCTTACTAGATCGTCCAAAGGGCTTCTGTATTTTATCCTGCAGCTCAAAATTGGGTTTGTGAGCTTCTGGGCATGGAGTTGAGCTTGCGAGATGCTTCCATGGGGGTCAGAAGCTGCTGAGCAAAGGGAGTTAATTTGGGGTCAGGCCCTGCCTTCATGGCAGGGAGGTTGGAACTAGATGATCTTTAGGGTCCCTTCCACACCAACCCATTCTATGGTTCTGCATTTTTGTCTAGCTGTTAGCTACTAACCCTGCAGAAGGAGAGCCCCAGACCCCAACAGCTGTGTCCTAAGAAGTGCCCAACCTGGAGCAGGTCTGTTTGCTCAATTCTCCTTCCCTTCATGGGGTTACAGAAGGTCTGAACTGCTCTGAAGATGTGGCTGGTTGGGTCTTAGACATGAAGCTGGTTGAAATCTTCAGTGTGTGACTTGTGCTGTCACTCCCTAGGCTGGCAGAAGTGCTGATGTTTGTTCAGCAGGGTGGAATTCCTGCACCCAGCATGTCCCCGGGGCGTTCCTCTGCCCCAAGCCCTGTGTGATTTCAGAAGTCAGCTGAGGCAAGGGACCTGGCATCCAAAAGCACAATGGGAAGTCACAAGCTACTTGGCACCATTTCTGTGTAAACAGGCAGTGGGGCTACCTTTGAAGTCCTTCAGCAGCTCAGAAGTGGTAAATTCTTGAGGGCAAAATGTGGCTGAACTCTCTCTCCATGAGGGGGGCAGGAGAGGGCTGAGTGCACAGCTGCCTTGGGGGCTGCCTTCCTGGTCAGTGTCTAAAGAGCAGCTAAGTGGGGTTTGCACCGGCTGTGGCCAGAGGATGCTGTGGGGAGATGCTCCTTGGTGTGCTGATGGCCTCTCTCTGTGTGCCTGGGTAGCTGGTGAATGCAGGAGAAGATGTCCTGGTGTTCTACAACGACAGAGCCTCCTTCCAGACTTTGGTGCAGATGATGAGATCCGAGAGGGACCGGATGGATGAGAACAGCCCCTTGATGTACCACATCCACTTGGTAGAGCTGCTGGCTGTGTGCACTGAAGGCAAAAATGTCTACACAGAAATCAAGTGCAACTCCCTGCTGCCTTTGGATGACATTGTCAGGGTAGTAACCCACGAGGACTGCATACCTGAGGTGAGGGCTCTTTGGAGCTGCTGGCCTGGAGATGTTTGAGATGGACACTGGGAAGGGAGTTCTTTAGGCATGAGGAAGAGGCTCTTCACAATGAGGGTGGTGAAACACTGGAGGACATTGCCCAAGATGTGGTAGATGTCCAGTTCCTGGAGATACTTGAGGTCTAGCTTGGTGGGGCTCTGGGCAGCCTGCTGTAGTTGGAGCCAGACTCTGCTGGGCGATGCCCAGTGACAGGACAAGGAGCAGTGCGTGGAAGTTGAGGCAAAGGAGGTTCCACGTGAACCTAAGGAAGAATTCTTTCCCTGTGAAGGTGACAGAGCACTGGAACAGGCTGCCCAGGGAGGTTGTGGAGTCTTCCTCTCTGGAGATATTCAAGAACCATCTGGATGTATTCCAGAGTGATCTGCTCTGAGTGATCCTGCTCTAGCAGGGGGGTTGGACAGGATGATCTTTCGAGGTCACTTCCAGCCCCTGACATTCTATGATATCCCTGCTGACTGCAGGGCTGTTGGACAAGATGTCCTTTGAGGGTCCCTTCCAACCCAGTGCATTTTTTGATTCTGTGTGCTGGCTTTGGGTGAGGGAGATTTGATATTGCAAAGTCTACCCTGGGAAGGGTGGTGGTGCAGGTGGACAATAAGCTAGGAAAGCAGAACCAGGGAAGGAATTGTCAGCAGCCCCAGTCAGTCCGGATAGCTCAGTGAAATCCTTTTGCACTTGTTTCTTTGCCCTGCAAATGGGGTGGGGGTGAGGGAGGTGGTGCTGCACTCAGTTGTTCTGTAGGGTTCTCGAGGCAGAGAGGTTTCTGGAGTTTGCTGCTGACCTTCAGCAGATGGTTCTGCAGAACTGGAGTGATTATTGCGCTGACGTTTGGTCTGCAATAACCCTGCTGTATTTCCTTGGCTGCTGTCTTGCTATTCACGGCATTAAATTTCACCAGGGCTTAAGGAAAAGCAAGAAGCAGCATTACAAGTGATTTATACAGCAGCTCTGCTGAGGCATTAGACTGATTCAGAATCCCAATCAGGTTTGCTTTTGTTATTGTGGGCTTGTTTTCCTTTTTTTTTTTTTTTTCCTCCTCTCCTTTTAGGTCAAAATTGCCTACATCAACTTCTTGAATCATTGCTACGTGGACACAGAAGTAGAAATGAAAGAGATTTACACCAGCAATCATATGTGGAAGCTGTTTGAGAACTTCCTGCTTGACATCTGTCGGGTAAGGAGTTCTGTATCTAGCAGCTGGATTCCAAAAGCTGCAAAGAACTGAAGAGCAGTGACAGTAAGACATCATCCTTGGAGATGTGCAGCATTAGTCCTGAGGTGACCCTGTGCAGCCTGTTCTAGCTGAAGGTGTTCCTGCTGCCTGCAAGGGGGTTGGATGAGATGACCTTTGAGGGTCCCTTCCAGCCCCATGCAGTCTGTGAATCAGAATCTCAATGCATCAAGACAATAAGTACCCTCAACATTGTGCTAATTCAGCTTGGTATCTGCCTTCTCATGCCTGTGGATTTCATTAGTCATTTCCATGGGGCACAGGAATGTTTCCCTTTACAAAAGAGAAACCTCCCCCAACCAAAACAACCCCCTCAGCAAAACCCCACACCCTGCCCTTGTGTCTAGTGCCTGTTTCTCTCCTGCCACCTGGCTTGCTGACTCTGACCAGGAGAAGTGAGCTCCTTCCCCAGCAAGAGGCAACATTTTTTGGCAGGTCAGAAGAAATTTTTTCCAAGCTTGGCATGTGTTTGGCCATTTGGCTTTTTGCCTGGGATTCCAAGTATTTCCCCATTACACCTCAGTCCTCCCTACCTTACTGCTTTCCTTTAAGGCCTTGTTTTTCCCTCCCTCTGGAACGTGCTGTGTGCCAGCACATGAAGCCAGTAACGGTACTGGGCTTCTGCTCTTGGGTGTGCTGCTAACCCAGGCGTCCCAAGTGTCATCAGTATCGTTGTGGCAAGGAATCACTGTGCAAAATGCAGAGTTCCAGTCTGTGACACTGACTGACCCACCTTGGCTGAGCTTTTTCTGACCTAGGGCTGAATTGTCTTGCAGGCTTGCAACAACACCAGCGACAGAAAGCACGCGGACTCCATCCTGGAGAAGTACGTCACAGAAATAGTGATGAGCATAGTCACCACCTTCTTCAGTTCCCCCTTCTCTGATCAGAGCACTACTCTGCAGGTAGGAAAATGCAGAGGCAGAGTAGCTGTGCTTTTTGAAGGTCTTTTCCAACCATAGTGGTGATGTGAGAAGTGAAAATATGCTGCCAGTGGAATGATTTCTTTCTGCTTTGATTCCATTTCCCAGTTACAAGAACCCCAGGTTTGCAATGGGGCGGGGGGGGGGCACTCACTCTGTGACCAAGGTGGATCTTTGGCTGTAGAAGTGGGAAGCTTTGTAGATCAGTGTACAAATATTTTCTAGAGAAGCTGAAGCATCAGTTACATCGTGAGTAGGTTCAACTCTGCAACTACCAAGACCACATGGATCTCTGTGTCAGCAGGCTCCAGGTGAGAATAGCACATTGCAGAAAGGGAATTGAAGGAGTTGTCCCTGTTGCATCTAAGGGCTCTGCTCATCCTCTTTGGGGTCAAGTATCTGAGGACAGTTGAACAAGATGGTGTGGGCAGGTGGAGGAATGCAAACAAGCTTTTGCTCAGTACTAGTTTGGCCTGCCAACTACCAAGTAGTGGGAGAGCAGTTAGCACAACATCGAGCTGTTCTCCACAGAGCCATGGAGAGGGAAGGTGAAGTTTGGTGGCTAGGTGTTCTGGACGGGAGGAGAACATTGAAATATAGAGGGTGCCAAAACAAAGATTGTTTTGATAGCAGGATTCTGATTTCCTTTAAACTCAAAACCTCCCCAGGAACTCCAGTGTGAGTAATTCTTTGTCTTGTTCAGAAGTTGGGGAAACTTAGAGGAGAGGCTTAGAGTGTTTGACAAGTGACACAGGTAGAGATTTGCACCCCAGAACAGCGGTGTCAGGACTTTACCTTAGTATTTGTGTTGCAGCAGAAAGATAACATCACTTCTTTTATTCCTAAAGAACTTGGTGGGAGGAGTGTGGGTGGAGTGGTCAGGTGCCTGGCAGGGCTGGCAGGGCTTGGGAGTGCAGTAGCTGTTGAAACTTGATGCAGCCTCACCGTGCCAGAGGCAGCTACTCACAGGGCGAACTGCAGCTTTGTACCCGGCAGCAGGTTCGGAGGCACCTGGGTCCCAACAGTGGTCATAAAGGGCAACTGGCAGATGAATGTGTCACTGCCTTGTCGAAGAATGGGTGCTGACCCTTTGCTTTTGTGGGGACAACAGTGCTCCAGGGAAGTGTTCATGAAGCTGCTGCATGATTGTGCCTACAGCAAAGGCTTCTCTGCTCACTGAGAGCAGTAATGCTCCTCCTTTTGCCCTGTTGACTGCCTGTATCTCTGCTCTCCTCCAGTCGGGACCTGTTCTCATCCCATGTCTGCCTGACCAGTGGGCAGCCTGATCTACCAGCTGTCTAGCCTTGAACACAGCTCTGCTTCTCATAGCCTTTGGCAGCCTTCCTTACCCAGACATTCAAGGTCAGACTTGATGGGGCCCTGAGCACCCTGATCTAGTTGGAGATGTCCCTGCTCAGTGCAGAAGGGTTGAACAGGATGACCTTTGAAGGTCCCTTCCAACCCAATGCATTCTGTGATAGCCACACTGAAAGCACAGAGCTGTGCCTGAGGTTGGCTCAGAGGCTTCAGCTGCCAAGCTGGGCACTGCCTGTGAGAGCACAGTTTGCTACCCCAGCTGTGTTTGGGCCCGGTTGTTTTATTGGGGTTTGTGTCTTCACACAGGCAAGTCTGAGCAGTCCAGCAGCTGATGTGCTCCTCCTGGGCCTTGAAAGTGTCAGTAGTCACTATGCAGGCAGGCTGTGTCCGCTGCAGAGTCTCTACAGGCACTTGTGGGATCCGTTTGTCAACTTGAGCTGAAGAAATGAGAAGCTGAGCTCAAGTGAGCCTTGTCCCGCAGGACTCTGCCCTTCTGTCCCTCAGCTGCTGTGCCTTTGTTGTCGTCTTGGGGCATGCAGCGCTGGAATCCACTTCCTTACCATCACATTGGAGCCATCTGTTGATTTGATGTCAGCATATGGGTTTAGTTTCTCAATCTCCCTCCTGTCTAACAGGATGAAGCAACTCCACCTCTCTTTTCCATCTCATTTAATAGCTTTTTCTATCTCTTTTAGACTCAGCTTCCCTCTACCTGTCCAAGTGAAGAGCTCTGTTTCTCTTCCTTCTTAGTCATAGATTCATAGAATGAGTTGGGTTGGGAAGGATCTTAAAGTCCATCCAGTTCCAACCCCCTGCCATGGGCAGGGACAGCCTCCACCAACCCAGGCTGCTCAAGACCTCGTCCAACCTGACTTTGAACACCTCCAGGGAGGGGATGTCCACAACCTCTCTGGGCAACCTATTCCAGTGTTCCACTGCAGCATCTTCCAGTGTCTTCTGCCTGTCAGCACTCTTGCCCATAACCAAGGACCCTCACCTGAGGACTTCAGCCCACTGGAATACTTGACTGGTCTCCATCTCTTCTCAGGGTGGGATTTTCCCTCCCATCTGAGATGCAGCAGAGCAGTCTGCAGCCCCTGATGCCTGATCCAGTGCCCCTGTCTCCAAGGGGAAGTGATGGTTACCACTCTCCTTTGGATTCAGTCACTCCCCATCCTTTCTGCTGCACCTTGTCGTCTCCTTACTTCCCATGCAAGCCTCTTCTTGTCTTTTGCTCTTTCATGTTACAGCTTGTTGGACCTCAGCCCTACCTGCTCTGAGTCAGGCTCAGCCTTGCTTGCTGAAGGAGCACCTTGTACGTCTGTCATGCACTTCAAATAACATCAAATTAGGAGAACATAAATCTGCCTTTTCAGAGAACAGTTGCCCAAAACTTTCCCTCTTGCACAAGTACCATTTAAGCCTGTTTGCCTCCTGAGGGTGCTCAAGGCTTGCTTTCCTGAGTGGAATTGGGGACATGTAGGACATGAAGTCAATTTCTTACTTGGTTTATTGGGCTGCTTGAAGCAAATGAAATGCCTTTGAAGCTTTTTAAGACTGAAATGTCTTTAAACATGAACTGAAAAGACTACGTGGGTGGCTTTAAATCCAGGTATCTTTAATGCCTTGGAGAATCCTGTTGTCTGCCATGGTTTTGGTGTTTGGCTTGTCACTAGAAAGGAATCACAGAATGGTTTGGAAGGGACCTCCAAAGCTCATCCAGTCCAACCCCCTGCACTCAGCAAGGACATCCTCCACTAAAGCAGGTTACTCACAACCTTGTCGAGCCTCACCTTGAGTATCTCCAGGAATGGGGCCTCAACTTCCTCTCTGAGCTACCTGTTGCAGTGTTTCAGCACCCTTCTGGTGCAGAACTTGTTCCTCACATCCAGTCTCAATCTACTCTCATTTCAAACCATTGCCCTCATCCTGTCCCTCTGCAGGCCTTTGTAAACAGAATCCCTCTGCAGCCTGCTTGTAGCACCTTCAGGTACTGGCAGGCTGCTATTAGGTCTATTTGAAGCCTTCTCTTCTCCAGGCTGAATGACCCTGGGTCCATCAGCCTGACCTCTTGGCAGAATTGCTCCAGCCCTCTGATCCTCCTCATGGGCTCCTCTGGACCTGCTCCCTCAGGTGCATGTCCTTCCTGTTTTGAGGGCTCCAGAGTCAGGCACAGTGGTGGAGGCCGATGGGTGTTTGCCTCATAGCGATTGTGGATTCTTGAAATGTTTTTCTTGTTTTGGTACCATTAGTGAGGCCTGATGTGATGAACTGATTCATAGATATAATTATCTGTATTACCTTTTGACTTTTTCACCTAACTCCACTTTTTTCTTACTAGCAGGCATTGCTCTTGACCAGAGTCAAAGAGGTATTGTTTCCTTGCTCCCTACCTGTCGTGGGCTTTGCACTGTGGTGTAGTTCCCTTAGCTGGTAGAAGGACTGTTTAGCCAGTAGGCACAGGGTGCTGGGCTGTTCCCTCTCACTGGAGGTTCATCTGCAATGTTTCAAATAGTCTTTGCAGGTAAATTAACTGAGTTGGTTCTACTTAGTAATTACTACACAACTCCAAGCAGGCAGTTTTGGTCACTTGTTGGGCTACTGCAAAGATGAAAGGAGAGAGCTGATGTGTGTTGGAGCATCCCACTGATCTGGAGCTGAAGATCTCCTTGGGAAATGCAAGTTTAAACCCCACACTTTCATTTTGGCTGCTCCATAGCAGCTCTGGTGTTGACCACTAACTACTACCTGCGCTCCAAAGGGCTTGTTCTGCAGTAAATGAGATACCAGCTCAGGCTGCTGCAAACGATGAGTTTCCCACTCTGGAGCTGGGCTGTCCTGTAGCCAAGAGCAAAGTCCCATTTACCTGTGGAGTGTTGAGTCAGCTCCTGGTCAGTATTAAGAGTGGGTGCCAGGTTTGCTGATAGCTCTGATGAGACAGATAGAGATGACTCCTGATTTCCTTGCTTAGTCAAGCTCAATTAGCAAAGCTTTCTGCTTAGAAGTTGTGTATTTCATGTTTCCCTTTCAGTTCTCCTTCCCACCCTTGCCATTCAGTGGCTGATGTGTGGTAGATAAGCTGTCTACAGCACTAAGCTGCCTAACAAGCGGATGCAGAGCAGTTAGAAGCGGCCTGTGTGCAGAGGGCCATGGCCGTGACCAGTGTCACCTCCAGGTGATGCTACTGCACCTCAGCAGGGTGATGAGTTGGACCTTTCTTGTCTTCCAGACTCGACAGCCTGTGTTTGTCCAGCTGCTGCAGGGTGTGTTCAGAGTGTACCACTGCAACTGGTTAATGCCCAGCCAGAAGGCATCTGTGGAAAGCTGCATTCGGGTCCTCTCAGATGTAGGTAAGAAATGGATCTCAGCAGCAGTAACCACTGTGAAGGTGGTCAGCCAGCATTTGCTATTTGCGTGCCAGCCTGCCACAACCAGGGTGCAGTTCCCTCCCCAAAGGTGCCATTCAAACACTCAGAGATCAGGCTCAGTACAAAGCCAGAGCTGTGCTGAGCTCTTGTCATGGCTGAGCAAGAGGTGGTCACTCTTGCTCACTGTAATCTGAAGTGCTTCCTCCATCTAACATCCAAAACTCCCTGCAGTCCTCTTTTAGCCTGGAGAAGAGCAGCCTCAGAGGGCATCTGATCAATGTTCAGCAAGAGCTAGAGGATGGGGGGCAAGAGGCTGGGGCCAGGCTCTGCTCAGTGGTGTCCAGGGCCAGGACAAGGGGCAATGGGCACAAACTGGAACCCAGTGGGGTTCCATCTGACCAGAAGGAGCACCTTGTTTATTGTGAGAGTGCTGGAGTCCTGGAGCAGGCTGCCCAGAGAGGTTGTGGAGTCTCCTTGTGTGGAGAGCTTCCAAGCCCTTCTGGGCAAGCTGCTGTGAGTGCCCCTACTCAAGCAGGGTGCTTGGCCTAGGTGATGTCCAGAGGTCCCTTCCAACCTCTACCAGGCTGTCACTCTAATCTGCAGCACAGAAATAATTTTGTGCTACTCCTCCTTGTAATTTGTTCTGCTTTTAGTATCAAGAAGAGTTACTTGTACGAGGTCCGAGGCCCACATCTGTTTGGTGGGTGTGCCCATGTGTTGGGATGGGGTGTTGGGAGTGTGTGTATAAGGACAGACTGCTCTACTTTAAACACAGTAAAAGAGCTCTAAGGTGTGCAAACAGAGGTCTGACCGGAGAATCAGAATTGTTTTGGTTAGAAAGGACCTAACTGCTAACCTAAGACCACCATGGCCATGTTGTGGATAAGCCCTTGAAGATCATTGAGTCCAGCCACCAGCCTAACACCACAGTGACTGTTAGAGCACCTCCCAAAGTGCTGTGTCCACACATTTCTTGAACTCCTCCAGGGACTATTTGCAGAGGGCCTGTTTAATTGCACACAAAGGAGGTTGCAGAAGGAAGGTCAAGGAGAGCTTGTCCTGTTCTTGAGCTGGGTGTACCACAGGGCTGCAGGAGCTGTCCTCTTGTGGCCAGGAGGACCAGTGCTATTCTGAGGTGTCTATTAGGAGTGTGACTCGTAGGTCAAGAGAGGTTCTCCTGCCCCTCTGCTCTGCCCTGCTGAGACCACATCTGTAGTACTGTGTCCAGTTCTGGGCCCCCAGTTCAAGAGGGACATAGAACTGCTGGAGAGAGTCCAGCACAGAGCCACAAAGGTGATGAAGGGAATGGAACAGCTCTGTTAGGAGGAGAGCCTGAGGGAACTGGAGCTGTGCTGCTGGGAGAGGAGGAGCCTGAGAGGTGACCTCAGCAATAGGTATCAATATGTAAAGGTGAGTGGCAGGAGGCTGGAGCCAGGCTCTGCTGAGTGATGCCCAGTGCCAGGGCAAGGGGCACTGGGTGGAAGCTGAGGCATTGGAAGTTCCATGGAAACATGAGGAAGACTTTTTTTCCCTATGAGGGTGACAGAACCTTGGAACAGGCTGCTCAGGGGGGTTGTGGAGTCTCCCTCTCTGGGGATATTCAAAACCCTCCTGGATGTGTCCCTGTGTGATCTGCTCTGGGTGCTCCTGCTCTGGCAGGGGTGTTGGACTGGATAAGCTCTGGAGGTCCCTTCCAGCCCCTGGCATTCTTTGATTCTCTGGTTCTGTGATTCTCACCAGCTGTGGTCTGTTGCAGCAAAAAGCAGGGCGATTGCCATCCCTGTGGACTTGGACAGCCAAGTGAACAACCTCTTCCTGAAATCCCACAACATTGTGCAGAAGACTGCCATGAACTGGAGGATGACAGCCAGGAACGCTGCCCGCAGAGACTCTGTGCTGGCTGCCTCCAGGGATTACAGAAACATCATTGAGAGACTGCAGGTGACTCCCCAGCACCCCGTGCTGCTCTGCTGAGCACTTCCTGGCGTGCCTGCACTGCAGGAGGGATGTGCAGAGGAGGAGGAAGTTTAGCAATGGAGTTAGCTGCTGGGGAATGCAGTAATGCTGTGGCAAAATGCACGAAAGCCATTGCGGCACGGCAGGCGGCTGAGTCTGCACGGCTCCTGGGTGTGCAAGTGCTCATCCTAGGTGCTGGTGTTTGAAGGTACCTCAAGTATTTTTGTTCCACCATTGGAGCCCCTCACTACAAGGAGGATACTGAGGAGCTGGAGCGTGTCCAGAGAAATGCTGCTGGAGGGTCTGGGGAACAGGGCTGGTGAGGAGCAGTTGAAAGGTTCCTGGAGCGTAAATAACCTGGTGATTATCCCAGAGATTCAGTGCAGCCATGAATCTGCATTGTTCTTTCTGATGTATCAAGAAAAGCACCTAGAAAGATGGGAGGGGCAGGGCAGGGGAACTGAGTGACCCTGGGGGACTGGTGGAAATTAGAGCTTCTCTATTAAACCTTCCACTAAGCTCTGTGCTCTTGCATCTGGTTTATCCAGGCAGGACAGACCCCAGTGTCCTGTCCCTCTTTTCTGCTGTGTGAAATGCACGAGCCTGTAAGTGTGGCTGCCTTGCAATGCTTGTTTGAAGTCCTGCTCTGCTGCCCTTCCAGGACATCGTATCGGCATTGGAGGATCGCCTGCGGCCCCTGGTGCAGGCAGAGCTGTCAGTCCTGGTGGATGTTCTTCACAGGCCTGAGCTGCTCTTCCCAGAAAACACAGATGCCAGGAGAAAATGTGAAAGTGGAGGCTTCATCTGCAAGTAAGTTGTCTGCAAGCCTGGCTCGTTGGGAGGGGGATTTATGTTCTGCTGCCTCTCACTTTTTCCCCTACAGTTAAGTGCCCAGCTTGGTCTGTCCTTGACACACTCTGAAATCAATTGTGGAATGGGTTGGGTTGGAAGGGTCATAGAATCATAGAATGGTAAGGTTGGAAGGGACCTCAAGGATCATCTAGTTCCAACCCCCTGCCATAGGCAGGGACACCTCCCACTAGTACAGGTTACTCAAGGCCTCATCCAATCTGGCCTTGAACACCTCCAGGGAGGGAGCAGCCACAACCTCCCTGGGCAACCTGTGCCAGTGCCTCACCACCCTCACTGTAAAGAACTTCCTCCTAACATCCAGTCTAAATCTCCCCTCTGCCAGTTCAAACCCATTGCCCCTTGTCCTGTCATTGCAAGACCTTGTCAATAGTCCCTCCCCAGCCTTCCTGTAGGCCCCCTTCAGATACTGGAAGGCTACTATCAGGTCCCCTCGAAGCCTTCTCTTCTCCAGGCTGAAGAGCCCCAACTCCCTCAGCCTGTCCTCATAGGAGAGCTGCTCCAGCCCTCTGATCATCTTTGTGGCCCTCCTCTGGACCCGCTCCAACACTTCCATGTCCTTCCTGTGCTGAGGGTTCCAGAACTGCACACAGTACTCCAGGTGGGGTCTGACGAGAGCAGAGTAAAGGGGCAGAATCCCCTCCCTTGCCCTGCTGGCCACGCTGCTCTTGATGCAGCCTAGGACTCGGTTGCTGTCTGGGCTGCATGTGCACACTGCAGGCTCATGTTGAGCTTTTCATCAACCCAGACTCCAAGGTCCTTTTCCTCAGGGCTGCTCTCCAGCCATTCACCACCCTTAAGGATCATCCAATTCCAACCCCCTGCCATAGGCAGGGACACCTCCCACCAGCCCAGGTTGCTCAAAGCTTCATCCAACCTGGCCTTGAACACCTTCTGGTAGGGGACATCCACATCCTCCCTGGGCAAACTGTGCCAGTGTCTCACCACCCTCACTCTCAAGAATTTATTCCTCATCTCCAGTCTCAATCTCTCTTCTTCAGCTCCAAGCCATTGCCTCTGGTCCTGTGACTGCAAGTTCTGAAGGCCACACTATTCCTGATACAGGCCAGGATGCTGTTTCCTCTTTGGCCATCTGAGCCAAGGTGTAGTGTGTGAATAGTTTCATTTGTTACTGTTAAGTGTTCTCAAGAACCAGCAAGTCCTGAGTCCTGCTGCCCGCTCCTGATGCCTGCCTACCTCCAGAGGTCAGAGGTGGTTCTCCTGCCCAGGGTATGCAGTTAGGACAAGGGGGAATGGTTTGAAGGTGAGGATTAGACTGGATCTGAGGAAGAAGTTCTTCAGTATGAGGGCGAGATGCTGGAATAGGCTGCCTGGGGAAGCTGTGGATGCCTCTTCCCTGGGAATGTTCAAGACCAGGCTGGACAAGGCCTTGAAATAGCTGAGTCCAGCTGAGAGGTGTCCCTGCCCATGGTGGGAGAGTTGGAGCAGATGATCTCTGAGGTCCCTTCCAACCTAAACCATTCTAGGATTTCTTTGACATCACAGAATCATATAACTGAAAAAAGACCTCTGAGATCATCAGGAGCAACCTTTTAATCTTCCCCAGATGGTGATAAAACTTGTTTGCAGCTTAAACCAGTGACTAGCGAGGGGTGGGGGCTTGGGACTAAATGGTCTCCAGAGGTTCCTTCCATCCCATACCATTCTGTGATCTCTCTCACCCCACTTTTAGAGTCTTAGTGCTGAAACAAGCTGTGCTTGGCTCCCTTTCAGGTTAATAAAGCACACCAAGCAGCTGCTGGAGGAGAATGAGGAGAAGCTGTGCATTAAAGTCTTACAGACACTCAGGGAAATGATGACCAAAGACAGAGGCTATGGAGAAAAGGTAACTCACACTTCAGCAGGCTTTCTTGAACCACTGGGAAATAAAATCCTCATCCTCCCAAGCTGTCTTGTGTGTCTAAGCCCTTCTGTACTGGACCAAGAACAATTTGTAGTCAGCTAATAGCTTCAAAGAGAGTTTGAAAGGTAAGCTTGGTTCTCTTGCTTCTCTGCTTGAGGTTTACAAATGGAAGCCTCATTCCTGCAGTTGCTGGTAGAAAGACTTCAGTTTGTTCCATTTTGTGAAGGAGGTAACTCTTGGTCTGCCCTGACTCTTTCATCAGCTCACAACACCTTGCAACCAGAGGGTTTTTTTGTAGTTTGGTTTTAGTTTATGTAGATCTGAGTGCTCTTTTTTTGTGAATTATAGATGGAAACTTTACACCCACTGCTTTTTGGTTTTTCTCTTTGCCTTTCCAGATAAAAATCCTTTTGTCTTGTGGAGGAGATTTCTCTGTAGGTACAGACTTAATCTGTTTGCATCAGAAGACTGTGTGTGCCCATATGTCTGTCTAGGCATTGCTACAGTCAACCTCAAACCCTTAGTCTAAGGGCTCTAGTCCATTTCTGAGCTGTTTAGCCAGTTGCTGTGCCCCATGGTAGGTGTACAGAGCCCTGTAACCCACAAGCCACTGAGAGCTGGCAGCTGGAACTGGAAGCAGCAGCAACTGGGAGTCCATTCCCAGGAACAGATGATGTCTCATGCCCAATTCTCACTGGCAGTAGCAGATTCACAGCACAGAAAAGGCAAAACCTTCAGAGGTCTGTTCCATGACCTCCATTGTTTGGAGCTGCAGCTGCAAGGGAGGGAGATGATCTGGAGGCACAGAAACTCTTAGCAGAGGAGCTGGTAGCACTGATGGGTTGACTGGCCAGCTGGGACTACACTGGTTCAGTTTTGGGCACCTGACTCCATGAAGGATGTGGGGGTGCCTGGAGCAGACCCACAGAAGGGCAGCAAGACTGGTTGAAGGGTCTGGAGAACAGGTGAGGAGCAGCTGAAGGAACTGGGGTTGGTTAGTCTGGAGAAGAGGCTGAGGGGAGACCTCATTGCTCTCTACAGCTCCCTGAAAGGAGGCTGGAGCCAGGTAAGGGTTGGATTCTTCTCCCAAACAACAGAACTAGAGGAAATGGCCTCAAGTTGCACCAGGGGAGGTTTAGGTTGAGCATAAGGAATAATTTCTTCCCAAAAAGGGTTGTCAAACTCTATCCCAGGCTGCCCAGGGAAGTGGTGGAGAGGTTTCTAAGCCATGGAAATGTGGTGCTGAGGGCCATGGTTTAGTAGTGGCCTGGCAGTGCTGGGTTGGACTCATTGATCTCAAAGGTCTCTTCTAACTTAAATGGTTTTCTGTAGCACGTGGCCTCTGCTTTGGCCAGCCTGGCTGGGATTGAGAGGACTCAGGAGCAGAACATAGTGCTCTGCTGGCAGCCAGGCAGAGCAGAGAGAGCAAGCAGGCTGGGCACATGTGGGTGTGTGGGCTGTTACAGGAGCACACCCAGCTGAGCACACAGCAGAGCCCAGAGCCAGCAGGAAACTCCTAGGAAAATGCCCTGAGGGGAGGGATGGCCACTGCTGAGCTCCCTGCCCTGCCAGGGAACCTTCTTCCCACCTGCTGCCATGACCTCTGGGCTCTCAGATCTCACAGAATCCCAGCATGGTAGGGTTGGAAGGGACCTCTGGAGATTGCCCAGCCCAACCCCCTACTAAAGCAGGGCACTCACAGCAGCTTGCCCAGCAGCACAGTGCCCAGCTGGCCTTGGAAGCTCTCCACACATGGAGTTTCCACAGCCTCTCTTGGCCTCCAGCACCCTCACAACAAACAACATTCTCCTCCTGGGTTTCAGTTGGTGTCCACTGCCCCTTGTCTTGTCAGTGGGCATCAGTGAGAGGAGTGGTCTCATCCTCTTGACCCCAGCCCTTCAGCTCCAGCTCTCCTCCTGGCTCTTGCTCCTGCTTTGTTCCAGCCCCTCAGAGCAAAGGAGGGATTGTGTTGCTCTGCAGCAGCCGTAGGTTTGAGTCAGCTCGTTGACTTTGGAGGATTGTCCTGATCAGCTGCAAGGAAGAAGCCTCATTGTGGGGTGAGAAGGGCAGCAGCTGCAGGTTTCAGCTGAACTTTCAGCACATTGGCCTTTTGTGAAGCAGTAGTGTCTTTTCCTGGGTGGTAACAGCACAAGATGCAACCATGTAGAGGTCTTGTCCACTTCTCAAGGTCCTTTACTGAGACAGCTGTGATAGACTACAAATGTCATGTGCAATGGGAGTGACTCTGGCCTGCAGAAGTTGGTCTGCTCCTACAGGAGGGAGTTGGTGATCCTCTAACCCGTGCAGAGTGATGTTTCCTGTTGCCCAATGCTGGGGTCGCAATGGATTAATGGTAACCACGATTCAGTTTTCCTTTGGCACGTTCATGTAGGTTTCCCTTCTAGAAACAACCTAGAGAGACTGTTTAAGGTCACTTTAAGCAGCAGAAAGGGTGGTCAGTGTACAGGCTGAACAACAACACCACCCAGATGAGACCTGTGAGCGTTTTTGTCTGATAACAGAATCATGTTGGTTGGCAAAGCCCTTAAAGGTCATCAAGTCCAACTATTATCCAACTGTACCAAGTCTTGTGCTAACCCATGTCCCTCAACACCACCTCTCAGCAGCTCTGAAACACCTCCAGGAATGGGAATTCAACCATGGGCAGCCTGTGCCAGGCTTTGAGAACCCTTTTAGTGAAGAAGTTACATCTAATACCCAACCTAAACCTCCCCTGGTGCACTTCAATGTCACTCGGATATTTTTTAATGGAGTAGAAACATTGACTTGTTTAGGCTGGGAAGGACCTTTAAGATCAAGTCCATTCATTTTCAGGATCTCCTCAGACTTTTATTTGGCCACCTTGGGTGCAACAGTGTTTCTGGGGGGTGCATAGATACATTTGACACAACCTGCAGCACTCGGACCACAGAGAACCCCACGAGAGTTAAAAAATTTGGTCAGTGTGTGTGGGAAAAGACTTCAATTCGTGCAAGAGCAGATCAGTTAATGCAAGATAAGAAGCTGCTTGTGAAGTGGATTTGTGTCTGTGGAGAAGCAGCTGATGGCTTGCAGATAGACACTGCTGGTAGTAGCAGAACAGCTTTGTTGTCTGCTGTCAGCAGTGCAATCATATTTATTCTCCCCCGTGACTCAGAGCTGTGTTTAGTCACCACTTACAAGGCAATACCTTTTGTTTTGAAAGTCATCCTGGAGTGAGAAAGAGAAGCAAAAAGGAACATGCAGGCTGCTTCTCAACACGGGCATTATGGTGGCAAGTCTTGTGCAGCATGTTGGCCACACATGCCGCCTCAGTGGTAGGTCAGGTGTTCACACAGCTACCAGGAGTCACTGCCAAGTGATGTTCAGCAGCAGAGGTATGGAATTATAGGAGTGGAACATCTCCTGTAGGAGGAAAGGTTGAGGGAGCTGGAGCTCTTCAACTTGGAGAAGAGGAGGCTGAGAGGTGCCCTCATTGATGTTTGTAAAGAGGGAGGATGGTGCCAGGCTCAGCTCAGGGATGTCCAATAACAGGACCAGAGCAGTGGGTGCAGGGTGCAACATAGGAGACCCCACAGGAACAGAAGGAAAAACCTTTTCACTGTGAGGGTGCCAGAACCTTGGAGCAGGCTGCCCAGAGAGATTGTGGAGTCTTTCTCTGAAGACATTCAAAACCCACTTAGATATGTTCCTGGGTGATCCTGCTGTGGCGGGGGGGTGGTCAGACTGGATGGTATTTTGAGGTCCCTTCCAACCCTTAACATTCTGTGATTCTGTATTTGGAAGAGGCTTCTGGAGATGATTTAACAAGACCACTCCAAGCAGGTTGCACAGAATGGCATCCAGGCAGGTTTTCAATGACTGCAGAGCTGGAGACTCTACCACCTCTCTGTTCTAGTGCTTTGGCACCCTCAACGTTAAAAAGTTCCTCCTGAGGTTTAGATGTTCAGGTTTGTGCCATGGCAGCCCTGGCACAGTGTGTGATTTCTGCTGTAATACCATGTGGAGCTGGCTGGAACAATCTGATTTCTAAAAAGATCTCACTCCTCTCTCCCAGCACACAATAAGACCTCTGCACCCTCTGGCCCCTGCCCTTGACCCTATCGTAGGTGGCAAGTGCAAGAAGGTGGTGTTGGCCAGTGCCACTAGCAAAGACCTTCATTAAGCAGCTGGGAGCCCTCTGCAGCATGCAAAAGCTGTGGTGAGAGCACAGATGTAGAGAAGCTGGTGGGAAGGCTCTGAGCTTGCAGATTGCTAAAGACTCCTCATCTTGGCAGGCTCTCAGCCTCGCTGGCTGATGGGTACCATACTGTGGTGTGTTTAATAGGCAGGAAGCTTCACCACATTGACAGTGTAGGCTAGACCCAAGTTTTTTTTCCTTGGAAACATGTCACTCATGCATGTTGTGCTGGGTGCTTCCCAGCTATCAGCCCTCACTTCATAGAAACTTAGAATAGGTTGGGTTGAAAGGTCCTTAAAGGTCATCCATGTCAAACCCCTCTGCCATGGGCAGGGATACCTCCCACTAACCCAGGCTGCTTAAGGCCTCATGCGGCCTGGCCTTGAACACCTCCAGGGTTGGAGCCAGCATGACTTTGAGCAACCTGTTCTAGCATCTCCTGACCCTTGGGAAGAATTTCTTCCTGAGCTCTAATCTAAATCCAGCTTCTTCCAGTTTGAAACCATTACCCCTTGTCCTGTCCCTCCATGCAGGACTTGTATTTCAAAGCTCCATTTCTCCTTCCCAAACTGGAAGCCCAACCCTTGCCCTGCTGCTGGTGGCAGCTCAGGCTGCTGACGACTCATGCCCGAGGGTGAAGTTCTTGGATCTTGATCAGGCAGCCTGCCTGGTTTGCCACTTGGCACAGGATCAAAGCCTGGGCTCATCCTGCCCTTGGTGGGGCAGTTCCCCATCCCAGCACATCCCAGTGCTTGCAGATGATCTTTCCAGCGTCGGGTCACAGCATGAAGCTGTGGACTGATCTCTAAGATCCTACCGTGAAACCTGGTTGTGATTTCTCTTACTAATGCTTGCTTTCACTTCTTCCTCTTCTCTCTTTCCCAGCAGATTACCATTGAATTGGATAATGCTGAGGTTCTCACTTTATTTTTTTACTTCTGCAGTGTTGTTTCTATGGTGTGTGTTTGATGAGTAGCCCTGTGACCTGTCCTGTTGTCTCCTTAGCAGTGAGCTTCTTGCTCTGTGTGTCAATGGATTAGTTGAGTTCTCAGTCTGCCGTGTGTCTGTGCTGGGAACAGTCACCATGACTAATTCCATCTGTCATTCCTGGGGATGTTAGTCTAAATAGTGCAATGTCAGTCCAAATGCAGTTACAACTTCTGGCAACCTGCAGTGGTCCCATGCCACAGCAGATCCCAGGAGCTGCAGCACCAAGTCTGAATGCTGTTTGCAGCATCAGCTGCCACAGGCATCATTAAAACAGCATCCATGAACAGGCTCTTGCAGAAGTCAGTGGTGAGGCTCAGAGATGTTCCTGCAGAGGCTGCTTCAAGGAGAGCCTGCCAAAAGCCACCTGGAGAAGAGGACTCCTCAATGAGGTGTCCTCCCCTGCTGACTAGCAAGAGCCATTATTCGTGTCCTACAGATGGGACTGGAGAGAGCTGAGTCCTTGTGCAGAGTCTCTTTACCAAAAAAGGTGACACTTGTGCAGCTCAGCACAGCATCTGATTGCCTTCCTGTTGCTTCTCAGCCAAGGTTTGGTGTCTGGAGCCACCTGAAACATTCATTTGTCTTGTGGAAGAGGTGTGGTGTAAGCCTATGAAGCATGGCTGCCTTCTGAAGCTCTGAGAAGCTTGCTGCCATCAAAGCATGCCCTTGGTTGGCAGAGCAGCAGCCCAGGCTGGTTAGATGCTGTCAGTAGCTGGTTGAGGGGTGGAAAAGCCTTAGATGAATGAGAACTTTCAAGCTTAACTGAAATTGAAGCATTCTAAGGACTTTAAAAGCAGTATGTCTGGTTTGGGCACTGGCACATGGCGTGGAGGGATGGGGCTGAGCTGTCTCTGCTGCTGCCACTTCCTCATCCAGCTCAAAAAAAAACCCAACCCCAAACCCCCCATGTGTGGGTGCTGAACTGGAGCTGCTTTTTGCATACATGTATAATCCTGAGCAAGTGATTGCCTGGCACCTAATTTTACTTTAAATACCAGGGGGGAAAAAAGAAATATTTTCCTCTCTGTGCTGTTTCCTGCAGTTTCTCCCAAACCAACCTTATATTTGGAACAAAATTCAACCACTTAAAATGCTTAGGACGTTCCTGCTCTGTCTTCAGTGGGGTAGATAATGAAATCCACCAGAAACTGCTTTCTGCAGAACTTGTTCATTTGGATGGTGATCAGCTGAATTTGCTGGGTGAACTTCTTTTCAGAAAGCAGATAGGGTTTGGGGAACCTGCCTCTTGAAATGGGTTTGAAAGCCAGGCTGTTGGTCACAGGGGGAGACCAAAGAAGTGGGCACATCAGCCAGGGTGGGGTTGGAGGAGCTTTTCTGTTCAGCAGGCTTTTGAGGGAGGAGAGGAGCAGAATTCCTCACAAGAGCAAAGCGGAGTTGTGGCTCTGGGGACTCTTTTTTAACCTATCCTGTGGCTGAGATGCTCAGGTTGGTGCTGCCACCATCATCTTGGCTTGTACTGGGGTCCCATCTCCAGGGTCCAGCCTGAGACGCCTGAGGTCTGGGGTTTGAGCTGCCTTTCCCAGCAAAAGTTTCAGGAGTCTCCTGTCACCAGTTTTTAGCTTCAGTGAAAAGCTTCTGATGAGAAAATCCTCATCTAGGGCTGCGCAGAGCATTCAGCATTCTGCTTGCTGCTGGAAACTTCTCCTTCCTGTTCGCCCTTCTAGTTGTCATCTGCAGGAGGGAAGCTGGGCAGTGCCCAGGAGGGAAGCTGGTGGCCGGGCAGTGCCCAGGGGGGCAGCTGGTGGCCGGGCAGTGCCCAGGAGGGAAGCTGGTGGCCGGGCAGTGCCCAGGGGGGAAGCTGGTGGCCGGGCAGTGCCCAGGGGGGAAGCTGGTGGCCGGGCAGTGCCCAGGGGGGAAGCTGGTGGCCGGGCAGTGCCCAGGGGGGAAGCTGGTGGCCGGGCAGTGCCCAGGGNCCGGGCTGTATGCAGAGTGAGAGCCTGATTTGGGAACTGAAGGTCAGTGTTGGGTGTGCCACAGTCCCATTTACTACTCTGCCATCACCTCTGCCCTGGGTTAGGATGAGACATCTCAGGTGCATCTCCAAGCTTCCCACCAAAGCTGTGGTATTCTGCAATTCCAGAGGTGCCGTGGTGTCTAACCTCTCTTTCTCTTTCTCTTTCCTTTGTAATCCAAGATTGTTTTCCCCTCTTACCTGGTGAGTAGCTGCCACCCCTGCGCTCTGAGTTTGAAGTTCATCTGTAGCACGCAAACGTTTCTGTCTGGTGCTCGAGCCCTTAGATTGTGTGGTGCTGCAGCTTCCCAGAATAGCATCCAGATCTGCAATTTTATCTTGGAGAGACTTCAGACAGAAAGTGGAATTGGTTAATTGCAAATTAAGTCGTAATCTGAACCTCTTTCCCCTTCAGTTTCTGGCCGTAATGTGCTGTCTTTCCTGCAATAAATCAGGCAGAGCGTGCAGAGCAATTTAGGATTTGGTCTGGAGGCTGCAAAGGAGGAATTTTATTGCTCCTTGGAGGAGGAACTATGTGGAGGGAGCAGGTGTGCTCCCAAGCAGCAGCAGCCAGCACCGCCTGCTTGTAGAAAGGGGTTCAGATGGGGCTTGAACCACAGACAAGTCTCAAAGGAAATCCTGGGGTTTCATTTCGGGGTTTTTTTTATCCCTTCATCAACCCTGGGAACTGCAAACATTTAGAGCAGAGAATGCTGAAATCTCTATTTTAGTGAGATGGTTCAGTTCCTTTGCTGCTGAACTAAGCACAGCTTTGTTTTTCTAAGCAGCTGAAATGCTCCTAAGGGTTGAACTGCTGAAGTGCCTCTTGTGGCAGGACCTCTGAGTGCTGGTGTGGCTGTCTGCATAGATTGGATTGAGTCGATTTAGTTGTCTTAGCTGCTTTGCTGCAAGGTAACTGCAGTGAGGGTCCAAGTAAGAGATACTAAAAATGGCCAGGAGGTCCAGGCTGATAGAAAGGCAACATTCTAGTCCTCCTTAAGGGACCCAGAGGGAAGAAAAGGAGTGTCCTTTTCTCTGGCATTCACCTGGAAGGTAGGAAATTCCCCAAAGAACAGGAAGGATGGTTGAGTGCTGTGGCCTGAGCACGAGATTAATTTCCCCTCCTTGCAAGTCCAAGAGCTCAGCCAAGTGGCTGCTGGAATGTCTCCAGTGCTGGAGAAGTGGTGTGGAGGGGAAGGGTTGGGGTAGCAGGGTTCAGATCTGGTGACCTAATTCATAGATTCACACAATGGTTTGGGTTGGAAGGGACCCTAAAGCTCATCCAGTTCCAATCCCCTGCCGTAGGCAGGGCCACCTCCCACCAGCCCAGCTTGCTCAAGACCTCATCCCGCCTGGCCTTGAAGACCCCTGGGGAGGGAGCATCCACAACCTCCCTAGGCAACCTGTGCCAGTGACTGCCCACCCTCGGTGTAAATATTGATGTGCTTCTTTTGAGTTGAGCTGGAATTCCCTTTTTTGCTGGAAACAAGACAGGAAGGAACTGCAGTGTTCCAAGCAGCAGCAGTGTGATGTGGTCTTTATCCTCACACTGATACAGTCTGAGGGGCATGATCTGATCTGGCAGAAATGATGCTAGCATCTCAAAGCTGCTGTAGATGTTTTGAACTGTGCAGCACCTGCTGTTGTAGCAGAATTCCTGTGCAAGGAGTGGTTTTGAGGGCAGAGACTGGGATACTCCTCAGAATGAAGATCAACTTGCAGCATTTCCAAAGCATCCTGGTTCCTCTAAGCGTCTACAAACTCTCAGAGCTTTAGGATAGTGCCTGTGTGTGTCTGGTCCTAATGACAGACCACAGAAGGTACCTTAAGAGCTGGATGAAATGCATGGTTTGCTTTGATAGAAACCCAGAACTTTTCAAGGGGTTTGCATCCTGTTTACCCTGTGGTTGTGTTGGGTTTGCCCTGGTCTGGGAGGGCTGTGTGGTCAGAGCTTGTCTTTTGCTTTGTGGTGCAGCTCCTGTTTCTTGAGTCCTCCTCAAGCATCAGGAAGTTGTTGGGACCTGAAGGGGTCAAACTTGAGCTGAAGAGCTTCACAGGGTGGTCTTAACATGGGCTGTGGAGGTGGCTTGAGTAGCAGAACCCCCAAGGCAGAGAGCTGTCACATTGACTGTGAGAGCCCTTGGGATGGACTCCATAGCTGGCACTGCTGTACTCCTGTTCTTTGGGCTGTTGACTGTGCTGGTGTCTCAGCAGAGGTTCCAAACCTGGGTACATTTCTCTGGAGTGCCATCAAGTGTGATAACTAAACCCTGCTTTAATTAGGTGCCACAGCTTAATTGACTTCTCATTCAATTCTCAGCCCACCATAAGTCTAGGCATGATACAAATGCAGCCTGAAGAAAGGAAGGCTGCAGGGAGACCTCCGAGTGGCCTTCCAGTATCTGAAGGGGCTGTAGGAGAGCTGGGGAGAGACTCATGACAAAGGCTTGCAGTGACAGGCTGAGGAGCTATGGCTTGGAGCTGGGAGAGGGGAGAGTGAGACTGGAGATGAGGAAGAAATTCCTTGGGTGGGGAGACACTGGCACAGGTTGCTCAGGGAGGTCATAGATGCCTTTGTGAAGGTGTTCAAGGCCAGGCTGGATGAAGCCTTGAGCATCCTGGGCTGGTGAGAGGTGTCTGTGCCCATGGCAGGAGGTCGGCACTGGATGGTCTCGAAGGTCCCTTCCACCCCAGCCCATCCTCTGGATCTGTGACTTTGGTGGTGTTTCATAACCTGGGTTGTGCTGGTGAGCTCCACCGTGGGCTCCCTGTGATCCAGGCCAGCCCCAGCAGCTGAGCTCCCTCCCTGCTGAGGCATTCCTCTGGTCGGTGCCACGTTCTGCCGGCCCGCAGAGGTGGCTGGGGACACGGTGGCCCAGTTTCCACCTGCAGCGCAAGCCTCGGGCAGCAGAACACAGCCGGGCTGGAGAGGCAGATGAATATTTTATGGGCTGCAAAGGCGAGAAGTGTCGGTGCTGACCTGCAGGTGGCATGCTCAGGATGCTGAACGGGCCCGGGAGATGTCCTACTTTGGGCTGGGTTTGTGTTGGGTGGTTTGTGTGTGTTGTGGGGTGGTTTTTTTTTTTTCCTATCGCCATTCCTCTCCCTCCCCCCCCCTCTCTCCCAGCCACATTCCAGCG
>VWZE01010273.1:193748-292168 GCA_013396675.1 Eubucco bourcierii
TGGAATTTGGGCCCTCTGCTGCTGTGTGACCTTCAGTGGTGATTGCCAATAAAGGCGGTGGAGATGTTTACAGGCAGGGAGAGCTGTGACAGAGCCTGTGCCGGGAGCTGCAGCCACTTCCCTTCAGCACCCAGCCCATGCCATGGCAGCTGCCTCTGCTTTTTCAGGAGGGGGGGGAGAGTGGGGCTGCTCTCCTGCTTACTCCCCCCCCAGTCTAGGGCTCGGGAAGGAGCCAGCAAGCCTCCCCCCACCCCTTCCCCAGCAACCAAGCCCCGACCTCACTACGTGCACCAGAACTTGAGTTTGCCAGATCTTAATTTAAACCTTTTGGGGGTTTGAAGGTAAAATCTGAATTAAGGAGGACTTTGGGGTTTGGGGTTTTTAGTTCCTCTTGTGGTTTTGGGGGGGGGGCTGTCTTCAAAAAGTGTGTGGACATACCTGAAGGGGGCTTCAGGGAGGCTGCAGAGGGACTGTTTGCAAAGGCCTGCAGGGACAGGAGGAGGGCAGTGGTTTGGAATGAGAGCAGAGCAGATTGAGATTGGATGTGAGGAACAAGTTCTGCAGCAGGAGGCTGCTGCAACACTGCAGCAGGGTGCCCAGGGAAGTGGCTGAGGCTTCATTCCTAGAGATAGTCAAGGTGAGGTTGGAGAAGGCTGTGAGCAACCTGCTCTAGTGAAGGATGTCCCTGCTGAGTGCAGGGGGTTGGACGGGATGAGCTTTGGGGGTCCCTTCGAGCCCAAACCGTTCTATGGTGCCTCATGTTGTGGCTGTGGGGGTGTTGGGTTGAAGGTTGAACTCAGTGATCTTGGTGGTCTGTTCCAACTGGAACAATTGTAGGATTTAATTTTTATTCAGTCATGCAGCTGATAAACTGTCTCCAGCAGAATACACCTGCAGCCCCCCTCACTATAGTTTGTGGCTGGAGGTTTGTCTGGGGGTTTTGTCCTCTTCACTTTGGTCTAGAGGATCTGGGTAGGTGAAAAAGTTCCAAGTTCCAAATGGGTTGGCTGAAGTAACCTCCTCAGTGCTCTTTTATCAGTGGTAGACTAACAGCTAGAATGGCCAAGGTGCAAAATAGGTGCTGGTTTATGCACACACACACCCCACCCCCGAATTGGAACTGGAAACTTTATTAACCTCTGAAGTGCTGGAGAGATGCACTGAAGGAATTCTTTTTTCCCTTGCAGCAGGAGCTTGCTCCACGGTCATTTCTCTTGTGTATTTGCACTTAGACAGTGCTTCATTTGTTATGTCTCAGGCAAAGGAAATGCAGGCACTCATAAATTTTTGTGGGCTGCCTTTATATGTTTGGTTTGTTGGTTGGGTGGTTTTTTGGGTATTTTTTTCTTTTCCTCTTCAGAAATCCTGCAATCTTTGGAGCGTTTTTATTGCACAACCTGGAACTGGGGAGAGCTCTTTGGAAAAGGGAAGCTGAAACATTTCTTTTTTGTAAGCAGAGGGTGGTGGGGAATAGCTAAGCCATCTTCCTAGTGAATTCAAACTGTGAAATATGTGGTGAGGATAGTCCTGACTGGCTTCAGTCCTCACAAAAGAGCTGGAAGGTTGAGGATTTAGAGGAGTGCTTGCACTCCCAGCCTAGGTCAGTGATTTATCAGAGGCTGAAGTCTCCAGGAAAGCCCCAGCCCAAGTCAAACATACTGCCTGCCCTGAAAACTCTGGAAAATGAGGGAAGGCATTCCCGTAGGCAGAGCTCTGTGACCTTTCAGTGCAGGCACTGACAGCCCTTCTGCCAAATTTCCCACCTCATCGTCTGGCAGCGCAGAGTCTCGGCAAACCGGCTGAGATAAGGGAGGGGGAAAAGAATTGTTTTAGCCACATCCCTGCTCTGGGTGTGTGCTGCAGGGGTGAGATGAGTGAGGCTGAAGGTGTGGGTGCTGCTCCATCATGTGCCAGTGGGAGCTGGGGGCTGCTTCTGCTCCCCTGTAGATCCCATATGTCTGTTTTTAGGGCTGGCAGAGCGGCACAGCTTGGAGGACCTGTGGCAGGGCAAGGTGCTGCTCCACATCTCCTGCTGCCTCTGAATTGAGGGAGCTGTGAGATCCTCCATGGCTGACAATACACCAGCCAGGAGCTTCAGGGCAGGGCTGGTACAAGGGTGGGAGGTTTGTCAGAGCGGTTTGGTGCTCTTGGTTCCCAGTTTATGGATTCACAGAACGAGTTGGGTTGGGAGGGACCTTAAAGATCATCCAGTTCCCACCTCCCTGCTATGAGATACCTCCCACTAACCCAGGTTGCTCAAGGCCTCATCCAGCATGGCCTTGAACATCTCTGGGGAGTATCACAGTCATTCCCCTCTTCCCTGAAGCTTCTCCATAGCAAATCAGCTCTACTTGGGGAACACCTGCAGGTCATCTGCAGAGGTTAAGAATTTCCTGTCCAGTGTTTTTTTTCCTCCAAGGTAATAGGAGACTTGGCAAGCAAGTGACCTAACTAGAGCTTTGTGATGGTACTGAGGAGTCATGAAAGGGCAGCAACATAGTTGGTGCTCTGGTCTCTTGGATAAGGTTAGGTTGGGCTTCAGCTGTGTGTCCGTCAGGGAAGAACTTTACTGAATGTAGTGCTAAGAGAACAGAGAAGAAATTGAGAAAATGAAGGGGAAAGGGACTTCCAGGAGCATCTGAACAGCCAGTCCCAGTGGAACTCCAAGATTCTCCTTAAACACCTGCTGGAGCTCCAGCTGATCCTGGAGCTGGTCATGCAGGAGCTGAGGCAGAAGGCAGTGGTTTCACGGTAACACATTTGAGTTCTTCACTCTAGTTCTTTGTGTTTTAGCATATAGCCAAGCTATAAAAAGCTTCAGGTCATCTTTGGCTGACCAGCTCTGTAGCTGTGGACTTTCCCCTCTTTATCTCCTCTTCTATGCCACCTCTGTCCCTTCAGCACCCTAGTAAGTATATGCTAATTGCATAGAGTTGTGTTGGTTCCTAAAATCACAGATTTGAAAGGACCACTCAGGAACTGAACCAAACTTCCTGCTCAGCACAGGGCATCTCATTTCTCACCACTGCTTCTCTGCTGAGCCAGGTCAGGTTAGCTTGACTAAGCTGCTTCAGAATGCTCAGTGTTGATGTTGAACACCTCCCAGGACAGGTGTCAGCTTACTGTTGCCTTGCACCAGGTGCTCACCTTCCTACCTGATATCTATGGATGTTTGGAGAAGGGCTTAAAGGAGATGTGGGTAGTTGGCATCAGCCTGTGGAAGTTCAGCACTCTGAGGCTGGACACATCTCAGTCCTTTGAATTGGGAAATGACCTGAAGTGGAGGACATGGTGTTGGCTTGTCCATTGGTTTGTCCAAATTGCAAAGTTTGAGGCTGAAGAGAAAAGGATGAGGGCTTTGCAAGTGCTCACACAAGCATAGAGGCTTTCCTGATCAGATGATTCTTCACCCATTTGTAGCATGACAGGAGGAGATGTTTTCTGTCCTGTTTGACTGAAGCCACTTGCCTGGAGGAGATCAAATCTACACAAGATGGAATCTCCACCTACTTTTTTTTCAGTGCATTTCAAACCTTTTGGGGCTGTTTGCTACAGAGTTTAAAAAGCGTCCTGAGAAAAGCAATCCTGGGGCTTTAAACCTGAGTGAAAATCCTTCTGTGTTTTCATTTGCACCTTTTCATTCACAGTGCTCAGTGCTGGGGTTCTCTGTGCAAGACAGCCATGGACAACTTTTCATCCTGATGTCAACTTTCAAAGTAGCCTTTTCCACCCTTCCTCAAAACCATAAAGGAACAGGACTGAAAGCTCTCCTATCCCTCCTAAGCTGAGAAGCCATGAGCTCACCCTTGAGCTGTCACTCTGTTTGGTGGTTTCTGAGGTGACTGCATCCAGTGCTGAGTCAGATCAAGCCCATTCTGGGAAGCAGAGTGTTGAGGAAATGGATGCTAAAAACATTACAGTCGCCACCAGGGCACGGAAATTGTCCTTCTCCTCCTACAGCTAGTGGTGAGGGCTCTGCCTGCCAGCCTTGAGGGAGTGGGAAGCTCAAAAGAAGGGCCAAAGGGGTTGCACAACAAGTTAAAAAGGAGTTTTGCTGATGCTAGCAAAAAGTGAAGATGTACTCAGACCTTGCCACCAACCACCTTCTAGTTGGCAAGGTAGGGACAGGGCAGAGAACCATAGAGTGGTCTCAGTTGGAAATGATTCCTAATATCATTGAGTCAAACCATTGTGGTGCTCACCTGGCTGCTCTCAGTGAAGTGTCTCAGAATTCTACAGGCTTGCCCAGCCCTCAAACCACCACATTTCTTCTAGGGGGAGAGCTGAGGTGCATGGAATCAGCAGCAATCTAGCAAAAATACTACTTGTCATCTCTCTCACCCTATTGAATCCTCCTGCTAAAGCGTGAGCTGACACTTCACCATTGCAGACTCAGAGTGCTTTGGGTTGGATGGGGCCTGAAAGCTCATCCAGTGCCAATCCTCTGCCATGGGCAGGGACACCTCCCCCAGCCCAAGTTGCTCAAGGCCTCATCCTACCTGGCCTTGAACATCTCCAGGGAGGGGACATCCACAGCCTCCTTGGGCAACCTGTGCCAGTGTCTCCCCACCCTCACTGCAAACAACTTCATCCTAAAATATATATTCCTAAATATGATCTAGCAGTAAATCTGGTTTTATGTAACATCTCCCCAGGTTGCCTTGGAGTGAGAGGTTTCACCCCAGGGTTGGTACCTCTGAAGGATCTGGAGATGTTTTCAATTAGATCCGTGAAAAGCAGCTGAGAAGAGGCCAGATGCTGCTTTTCACCCTGAAATCCCTGCCCAGTGGGTTGTGAGTTTGGTGGCAAACCAGCTGGAAACACCTGTCCACCACCTTTGAGTAGAGTAACTATCTCTGGGCACCTTGGTGGAGCAGAGAGTGGTGGCACCTCTACCTCTGGGATGATGCAAAGTGAAGCGCAGTAGCTACAGCTCAGCAACTCTTTGCTATTTCAACCCATTTTGACTCAATTTGAGTATTTGGAGCCTATATTCCTACTGGAAGATTGCTGAAGGCTTTGCTCATTGGGAATACTTCATTTGAGCATTGCCCAGGGCAGCAGCTTTTGCTTGCAGATGAGTTTGTGGGGCTGGTTCTAACATGCTGATCTATTTATAAGTGCTGTCTGTGCTCTGGTGGGAAGGCACAGGAATTTGCTAGCTAGGATATGGGGTTTTTTTTGTTTTTTTTTTTTCCCTTTTAAGATGGAAAGATCAAACTAATTTCATACTGATGCATCTGTACTGGCTTTCAGGCCCGAATGTACACCCATGTCTGATTTAATTTGGGGTCACAGTTATAAGCATGGGAATCAGAGAATGGTTTGGGAATTGTAGACTTGTAAAATGATTTGGGTTGGAAGTGACCTTTAAAAGTCACCCAGTCCAGCTTGCCTGAAGGAACAATGAAGCCTGCCCTGAGAATCCTGAGTCCAGTATGTTATCTCATGGCAGGCATGTGCACTTGTCCTGCCAGCTTCAGCCTAGCCTGGCAGGGAGGTGCTGAATTTCCCTTGCAGGGCAATAGACACAATTTCCGTGCTGCTACTGGCTACTTCAGGGAGGAACTTTCTGCTGTGCCCCGAAGCAAGTCGTGCAGCCACTGTCTGCAATCAGAACAATGTGCCCAGACTGCCTAATGACTTGATAACAGCGTGTCCAGTGTCCAGCCTGGGTGCACCGAGTGGGCTGTGCAGGAACTCCCTGTTCTCCTGCAGAAATGAGCTCCTTCCTGTCACTTCTCATCCTGTGCCTTAAATCTGCCCGGCTTCAATTCTGACCAAGAGAGGAATGGTTTGCATGCTTGTGAGGTTTCCAAGAGGGGTGACAATGCAAGGAAACGGCGTACCAAAGGCCGTGTGAATTAGCCAGGAGGAAAGTCCATTAGGAGAAGAACGGAGAAGGCTTCTTCCTGCCCGAGCAACCCCTGCCCACGGAGTGGCGTGGGGGAAGCGCTCACTCCTCCAGCCCCTTCCTGGGAAGCACAGCCTCTCCCTATTTCAAACCTGTGGATCTTGAGTCCTTCCTCTCCTTGAGCTGCAGCAGATACTAGACTAAGCCACCACGGTCACTCTCCCAGCCTGTGCTTGGTTTGTCTGTCTAGTCGGTGTGCCCTGTGGGCAGATGTGGACAATGAGTGGCCAGTTACTGTGGTATTGGTGTATGGTCAGTGTCCTCTTCCTTGGTGTCTGTTGCTGACTTCAGTCCACTTACCCAGACGAAGCAGGCAGCTCCATTTGAATGTTTTTAGCTCTCTGTTGTGTGTCTAAGCTCTACTAGATCCGAGCTGCTCATCTTCATTTGAATTCTGAGAAGCTGTCACCCTTCAACCTCTTACTGCCTCGCTCATGTTAGCTGCTCCACCTTTTCTCTCAAGAAAAGCGTGTTTGTAGGTGAGAAGGCACCAAAGGGTTGGGTTGGGGTTTTTGAACTTAACGCAGGCTCGCTGTGACATGCAGCCCTGCCTTCCTCTTCCTCCCTCCTGGTCCAAGCAGGCTGCCCCAGAGTGCATTTCTGCACCTGCAGACTGCCGCTTGTTCCACTTGCGCCTCCTGCCTCCATGCAAAGCAGTTTGGGGATGTTCAGAGGACGCCTGCTCCCTTTGCAAACCGGTAGCCCTTTGGGGAGCTGGGTGGGAGGGTGTAAACAGTCATTAGGGCTGTAATTAGTCGGTGATGATTCAGCTGAAGTGGAGTGCTTTGCTTAGCTCTTTTCCCCTAAGCGCTGACCACTAAGGGTGCTGTTGGGGTGCGGGGTTCTTGGCTGTGACTAATTTCTCTACCTTTTACTTTCGCCCAGCTGCCGCAGCCTCCCGAAGCGGAAAGCCCTGTAGAGGTCTGTCACCCACCTATATTTGTGCAACAGGCAAATATTGGTGGCTTTCTGAAGTAGTCCTGCTGGAGTGTCTTGTCGGTTCAGCCCTCCCCACCCCTTGTGAAATGTGTTGTTCCTTCGTGGTGCTAGACACTGACAAACAAGGCAATTTCTTGGAGTGCTTTCGTCTAACACAACACCAGGCTGAAAATATGGAAAAAAGCATGGAAAGCAGGCCCAAAGAAGTGTTCTGGGAAAAAGGAAGGAAGCCAAAGGACAAGTGTTTGAACCAGGCCAAGTTAGTGCAGGTCTTGCAACCATTCCCCTTTAGCTTTTAAGGGAGGCAGTGTCAGGGAAGGCTCCTCTGGTACTCCCTTGCATTAGCAAAATGAGACTTCACTTCTCTGCCTCCTGATACAGAATTGGGGTTTGCCTTCACCTCGCTTCAGAGCTTTGGTGAAGAAATGAAAGTGCCAGGAGGAGTTAGTGGAATCCTGGAAAGGCTGAGGTTGGAAGGGACCTTGGAGATCATCTACTCCAACATCCCTGCCTTGGGCACAGATGCCTCTCAACTAGACTCAACTGCTCAAACCCACAGCAGTTAGATGTCCCTTTTAAAAATCATAGACTGATTTGGGTTGGAAGGGACCTTTAAAGGTCATCCTGTCCAACACCCTGCTATGGGAACCTTCCACCTGACCAAGCTGCTCAGTCACAGCCAACTGGGCTTTGAGTGTGGCCTAGAACAGCACATCCATGAGGGCTGGGTGGTCACCAACGTCTTCAGGGTTACTCTGTGTAGGGAATTGGGTCCACAGGCACATTTCCTTCATGAAATACCTCAGCATCAGGTCACATAAGGCAAATTCTTTACCAAAACAAAGATCTAAGAATTTCTGAAACATCAAATAGAGTTCAAATGATTGGGACACCCAGAGGTGGCCCTGGTTGAGGGTACAACTGGGTGCTGCATCAGTGCAAACCCAACTGAAACCACACAAATCTAGGACAGTGTTGGTAGTCTGAGCTGTAGACATCTGAAGATGGTGAATGTTTTCAAATCATTAAGTGGAAAAAACAAGAGTGTGTGGTGGTTTAGACCTTGTATTTGTAAGTTTTCTCTGTGGAGTAGTGTTTCAGTGTAAACTGGAAGTCTGAGTGGTCATAGAATGACTTTGAGATGTTTGGGAGGTGGCTCTTGGTTTAAGATGTTTGGAGTGGATGTTCCCACGTGCTTTTAGAAGGCTTTAAAGCAGCAGCCACCTCGGTGTGCAAAGTGGAAGTTCCACTCCTGAAAAATTTGCTTCCTTGAGATGATATCTGAAATAAACAAGATTCAGTTTGGAGATGGGCATGTGCCAGGGGCCTGTGAGTCTCCAGAGTCCACGGCACCAAGAGGGGAATCCTCCAGGTTTTGTCAGAGGCCTCCAGTCTCAAAAGAGCTTCGTTGACCACAGTCAGATGGCTGGAAGAAGCTGCACTTCCAGCAGAAGTGGCTGGGGTGTTTGTGTGTGTCTGTGTCTATGTAAGCATGGGCATGCATGGGTTCAGCTCTCGGTTCTTGTGTCTTCCTGGTAGCTACCATTAGACAGATTTGTCTTTCCTTAAGCCCTTGAGGGGTACATGCATGCCATGGTGGTCTGCAGAGCAGGCTGGTCAAGTGCTGCCAGAGCTAATGGAGGGCAGATGGTCTGTTCAGAGAGCTTGTCAGTTGACCTTCCTCACCCTCCCCAGTGGCTTCCAGTTGTGACCTCCCTTAATACTGTCCATCAGTGCAAAGATGTTAGTGTCTCTGTAGCGTTGTTCTGCCTTACAATGAAATCTCTGCACATGCAGCAGGAGCTTGATCAAAGTCTACCCCAGAGGCAACTGGAGGATCATAGAAGGGTATGTACAGCAGTTGAGCATGTTCAGAACTAATCCTTTACCTTTTCCTTTTACACAGCAAAGTCATGTAAGAAACTTTTGTGGTTAACTGCTTGCTGTTGGTCTCTTGGAACATCTTAAATCATCACCACACATCCAAAATGGGGTGCTGGAGCACCTTCTCTTGGATCCCATGGAAGGGGCAAGTGCTTGGCTGCTCCAAAGTAAGCGTCAGATCCTGGTCTAACCTGGACCCCTTACAAAGCACTCCCCTCTGATGGTGATTACGCAGTTAGGAAGTGAGATTAAGGAGCACTTGTGGAATGTGACTGCTTTGGGCTTACCTCCTTCAGAAAGAGCCAAGCTGCAATGTCAGCATTGATGCATTTCTCCGCTTCTCCTGCTCTTGTAGCTGGGAACAGAAAAGCAGCAACTTAGAACTGCTTCAATTGTGTACATTAGCAAAGATGCTCTGGTTTAAAGCTTCGAACAGAGTTTTGCTGCACCTTGAGCAGAGCTGTGTGTTGCATCTGCCTGACTGCGACGTGCACGACAATTTTGCCTGCTCGTCTTGGTTTACCTTGCTGGTGGATGCAGATGAAACCAAATGCTCTTGGGTTTGTTGGGTGTTATTTTTTTTTTTCCCCTCTGTAGCATATTTGATTTTTCTCCTTGCTGCCAAACATCTGATATTTGTTTGCATACTGTACCCATCAAAGTGGTGTACAACAGCAACAGGATGGTTAAAGAACTGGTCCGGAGCCAAGCATTGCAGCTGAATTAATTACAACATTGCTTAAATACCACTTACTTTTTTTTTCCCCCTTCTCCCCTCTACTTTCCTCCTCATGCTCATTAACTAACGCAGTGAATGGCTTTGTAGAAAGCAAAGTTTCTCTTCCTAGTCAGAACTGGGAGTGCAGGTGAAGGTGGATTGCCAAAGCTCCAGAGCTACAGGTCAGAACACTCCCAGGCTAGAAACAGCAGCTGTTCAACACTGTCATCCCATTGCTAGTTGCTCATCCTCTTTTGGATACACAGCTGCTGTAGGCAACAGAGGTCTTTTCTCAGAGCAGCAGCTCCCAGTTGCTCCACTCCCCCTGATGTTTTGACCATGGAATACAAACTGCCTTCAGCTCCACAGTGGAAAGTCTAGGGGCAGCTCCTGGAACTGTAGCTACCCTTCTGAATAGAGGAGGAGGTGGAGCTCAGCAGTTGTTGCAGTTGGATGTGTGTTGTTGGCCTTGTAGAAACTGCTAGTACTGGGTTGAAAAGCCAGTCCATGTGACAATTGCCACTTAGTTTAATCAAGGAGAGCTATAGAACAGAACCACAGACTGGTTTGGGTGGGAAAGGAGCTTTCAAAGTCTTCCAGGCCAACCTCCCCTGCACGCAACAGGGACATATACAGCTAGAGCAGGTTGCTCAAGGCCCCAGGTGACCTGACCTGGAATGATTCCAGGGATGGGACAACCTGGACCAGAGTCTCACCACCCTCTGTGTAGAATATTTCTTCTTTCTGTAGTGAGAGAGGAGAGAGGTGATGTGAGAGCTCCATTATACCTTGCCTTTTGGCAGGGTGCTCAGAGGTATCAAGCTGCCTTTCTAATCTACTCCTGTGGAGGGAAGATGTAAAGGAGTTGGGCTTTTCTATCTGGCTTGGCCTTGTTCTGTCATGCAGCCCTCCTTAGCTGCCAGACTGAGAGGAGCAGCACGGTGGCTGAATCACCACGTCGTGTACTAAACACTCGTGTCACTGCCACTCACAGCAGCTCCTCTGGGATAAGAATTTGCTAAGCTTTTGAGTTGAGTCTCCTGCCTCTCCTACGTGTTCGCCACTTGGTCCAAGCGGTGATGGGAAGCGTATGCCCCTTGGGAGAGTGCTCATCACCTGCTACTGCTGCTTCCCTTGTCTTTTTTCCTGTTTGGGGGGACTTTTAGGAAGCAGCTGCTTGGAAAGCTCTCTGTTTATTTTACATCTCATCTCCTTGCTGCATGCCCCTTTCTCCCTCTGCTTCCACACCAACAATCCATAGGAAGAAACTCTCATCTGCTCATTCGTGCCAAGAAGCATTGGTGGGAGCCCTGACACTAACACCAGCCTTGTGATTCCTGACCAGCTGCAGGCAGCTGTTGGGCTTCTGCATTTGCAAGGCACCTCTTAAATTTGGTGAAGAACTCTTCCTTTCCAAGCAGGATTTTGTCCTTCTAGCACATTGGGATAGAAGGATTTCTGAGCTCCCTTTCATGCCAACCTCCTACCAAAAGCAGCATGCCATGGTGGTGCTGGAGTCTCGTACGAGGCAATTAATGTGCATTTGTGTTGTTCCATTTGCTTATTTCTGTCTTAAAGACCTTTGGTGAAAGTTTAAAAGGTCCAGGCCTGCCTTGCATGACAGCTAATGCAGGAAACCTCGCAGATAGCGATGTTTGGATGCCAAGGGCAGAGTAATTCAATTGGAAATAGAGCTGGAAATCAGGGCCGGGCTCTTGTTCCTTGAGCAGAGCCCAGCTTGGGTTGACAGTGGAGAGCAACAAGATCCTTTGGTTGATTCTGATTTTTAATATGCCATTGTTCTTGGGTAGGTAGATTTATCATCATCGTTACTATTATTTAAGGCTTGTTGTTTTGGCTAACAAGGAGCCCCCTTTCTCCCACCTGCTGCCTCAAAGTGTAACCCCAGCACACTGCCGTTAGTAGCTCCCAGTTAAAATCACCGCCAGTTTTCTCACTCTTTTTTTTTCCCCCAAGACCTTATTAGCAACAACAAAAGGTGGAGCCTGTGTCTGGATGATGTGAACGCCTGTGTAGGGACTGATGCGGGAGCGGTGCCCACGCAGCCTGGAGGTGGCTGCGGCAGTGCCCGGCGGGGCCAGGCTGGGTGCTCACCCGGCCTCTGGGGGTTATCTGAGGACCGATGTCCCACGGTGTCTGCAGGCTCATGTGCTCGGATGCTGACTGCTGGCGTGACCGAGCAGCTGCCAGCGGGGATGTTGGGAACAAAGCGCTGGGATGCGGCGGGCAGCGCTCGGGTTTCCGCCGGCGCGGCTGCTGGCGGCGTTGGAGCGCAGCAGCTGCTGATGGAGAGGAGGAAAGAGCAGACCAAGCCTGTAAACCTGAGACGGCAGAACAGGATAGGTTTGAGGAGCTGGGATTGCTCCCTCCCCACACCATTCCTTATGGTGCTTGGTCTTGAATCTTCCTCCTCCTTTTGCATTGGTACTGTGCAGATACAGCTTTCATACGTTCGCAGAATGGGTTGGGTTGGAAGAGACCTTGGGGATCATTCAATTCCAACCCCTCTGCCATGGGCAGGGTCACCTTCTGCTAGCTCAGGTTGCTCAAGACCTCGTCTAACCTGGCCTTGAACGTCTTCAGGAAGGGGGCATCCACAGCCTCCCTGGGCTACCTGTGCCAGTGTCTCCCCAACCTCACTGTCAAGAACTTCTTCCTCATCTCCAATCTTAATATCCCCTCTTCTTTTAAATGCTTTTTACATTTCAGACCAAGACAGTGGATCTTAATTTAAAGAAAACCACCCTCTTTGATGCCAAAATCTGTCTAGATTCACACACAAATGGAACTGTAGCTGTTCTTGAGACCCAGAACCTTATTTGAGCCCCAGAAGGACCCTCCACCACGTCCCAGTCCGCCCCAGCACACATCAGTGGGCAGGGTTGCAGTTCCCACTCCCTCATTCCAAGCAGACAAATAGCAGCAATCCCCTTGCTACTCAGTGTTAGTGATTTGTTTCTTGCTGAAGCTCACATCATGATTTCGTTCTCCTCTCTGAACCAAGGGTGAGGCACTCAGGCAAGTCTTGGTCAACCGTTATTACGGCAACGTGCGCCCAGCAGGACGGCGAGAGAGCCTCACCGCCTTCGGCAATGGCCCCCTGGCTGCTGCAGGAGCCAGCAAAGCTGGGGCAGGAGGTAGGACATGCCCCTGCTCCTCCATGCTTTGTGTCCCCTGCCCTGCCTGCCCAGCTGGTCTCTTACAGGTGGAACAGGACTTTTCCCACCAGCCCATCCCACTGTTCTGTTCTCTGAAATGCCTTTGCGTGGATGAGGGCAAATCCTGCTTGCATGTTGCTCCTGGCTGCTTCTTGAGGCATTCTGCTTTAGGCTGAGAGCAGTTTTGCTGTCCTGGCTCTAAACCTTTCAGTCAGCTGCTTTATCCTCGTGTGGATGAGAGCAGCACTGCTCTTCTGGCTGCTTTACAAGTGAGCAGCAGTGCTTTCTGCTCTTCCCAGAGAGTGCCATGAGTTGGCTGGAGTTGGCTGACTCTGCTCAGAGTGGGTATTATTTTGAAAAGTTGATGGACTTCAATACTTGCAATTATATTTGGGAAACAGGACAAAAGGATGCCAGGTTATTAACCGTATCTGAAATGCCATCATGGTACAGAGAGGCTGGAGGGTAGAAAGAGCAAAAGTTTGAAGTCCAAGTGCAGCTCATTGCATTTGAGACCGCTGCTAAACCAGCTATGTCCAGCACCTTTTGTCAAACCCAGCTCAGTGGCTTCTGCCTCTTCAAAGCAAAGCTAGTGAGGGGTGATCCTGCTGAAAGCAGACCCAGTTAGAAACCAAACCCACCCCAGATTCCTTCCCTCTTTTCCCAAGCTGATGTCTATTTCGTTAGTCCTTGTGCTGTGCTGCCTGCTGCCGTGTTCCTTCTGCTTTCCAGAGCATTCTGCTTCAGTTCTTCCTGCCTCTTGCACAAACTCTTGGTTGCTGCTCTGGCTTGGTCTGTTTCTCCGTGGTGTTCTCCAGTCTCTTAACTGCACAAAGCGTAGCCTTGGCTTTGCCATCCTTTGGCACTTGTCTCTTCTCTGTCCCCTCTCTGCTCCTGCAGAACCTCTGCGTCTTTTTGTATCCCTGAGTCCTTGCTGTTTCCAGAATCCTCTTCCAATCACAGAACAGTCCAGGTTAGAAGTGACCTCCAAAGATCCATCTGGCCCAACCTTTCATGGCAGAGGGAGCCTACCTGAGGTCATCTGTCAACCTACCCCGCTGCAAGTGATGGGGACACTACCATAGCCCAGCCTTCTTCCCACCATCAGCTACCAACAAAGGCAGCAGTGACAGTGACCATTCCCCATTGCTAGCTCAAGCTGGCAATGGATAATGGTCACTGCCACTGCTGCCTTCCCCAGGACACCACCTCCTGCCAACTTGCCCATCTTAAAGCCATGTTAAGTGCCCATCTGACGACATGCCCACGACGTGCTCAAAGCTACAAACTCTTCCTTGCAGGTGCAAGAGAGTTGAGTTCCTCACTGTTAGTAAATGTATGCACATCATCCAGGGCTAGGTCAGTAATTTAAAGCAGAGGAGAGATGCCATCACCAGAGGATGCTGAGGTTGGCATCTCAGCCTGTTTCTCATCATCACCTTTCTAGGAGGCAGCTCCGGATCGAGTTCAGTGAGCCGAGGTGAGATGAGTCTGGCAGATGTCCAGTGCCATCTGGATAAAGAAGGTGCATCCAACCTGGTCATAGATCTCATCATGAATGCCACCAGTGACAGAGTCTTCCACGAGAGCATCCTGCTAGCCATTGCCCTTCTGGAAGGTGGGAACACCACAATACAGGTAGGGAAATGGAAAACTTCAAGCTTCTACTTCAAACATGTCGGGAAGGGAAATGTTTTTCTGAAATCCAGGAAACTTGAGGAGGTTGAAGAGGTGGGAGGGGAAATGACTTAAATGGTCTTTGACCTGTAATTAAGAGAAATCTCAGTGTCTGCCATGCAAAAGTGAGCTTGTGAAATGTTTGCTGGGCACTGGGTGATTGAGCTGTTTCCCAGGGCACTATAGAGGAATGTATAACAAAACAGCTTTGTGGCATGAGTTATGAGACTGCTTCTGTGAGCAGGGTGAAGCAACTGCAGTATGCCCAGAAACTGGAATTGGATTTCAAGCTGGAATTCAAACCAGCAGTTAACTTCAGACCTCTGCTGTAGTCCTGAAAGTGAAGTTTACTGAAAGTAAAATCTCACTAGGGCAAGGCAGGCATGAAAAAAAGACTCTTGAGCATCTAATATCTTGTTCATGTGGCTTTGCACATGTTCTGTTTGCAGACAGCCTGCTTCTGTCTTGAGCTTTGTGTGTAGCTGTTCCAGAGTGTGAGATCCCTTTCCTGTCCCCACCCAAGTGTTTCATGTCTGACCACAAACACTGGTGACTGGTTGGAGAAGGTTGGGTTTGCAGGTTGTTCCTGTCACTTGGAGAAGTGATAGACCTGAACGTTGGGAGATTTAGGCTTAGGATTTGGTGCTGCATCCTAGAATTCTGCAGTCCTAGAATGGCTCAAGTCGGAATGGACCTTAGAGGTCATCTGCTCCAACCTCCCTGCCATGGGCAGGGACACCTCTCAAATGGACTGCTAAGGAACATTGGAATTCTCCAGACACCTTGGCATTTTTAGAAGAGCTTAGGCAAAAAGAATTCCAGTAATCTTATGGATGTGGCCTATTGTTCCCAGCGTGGCTGCTGTGATGGAAGACCAGCCTGCCAGTGACAGCAGATGTGATCCCCCAGGAAAGGTCTGTCTCACACTTGAGCCAAGGTGTGCAGAAGAGCAGCTCTGTCTCCTGGGCAGCAGTACAGAGAATCATTAAGGTTGGGAAAGACCTCTGAGATCATCAAGTCCAACCTTGTACCCAGAACCTCCATGAGCAGCAGACGTGGTGAGGTTTGTTCAGTGTCAGGGTGAATCCTGACTAGTTGACCATCATGGATAGATGAAAGGTTGGACTGGATGATTCTGGGGTCCCTTCCAACCTAGAATTCTGTGCTAAAACATGCACTAGGTCTGCAGCAGTACTTCTTGTGCTCCTTTGAGAGGAGAGGAAACATTTTGGGGCTCTTTCACTCTCTCTACAGTCAGTTCCCCCCCTTTTTTTTTACCTTGTGAATGTGTTCTGGAGTGAAACTTCTTTGCAAAAGACCAAGTGGGAGTTGAGTGTTGACAATTCTATCTCACCTTAAACAGCAAGGACAGGATTAACATTCCTGGGGGAGAGTCACTCCTTTCAATTTCCTGCTCTTCTCCAATGTAAAGGATGCTGAGCTTTCATCTTCCCAGCTCTCAGGGAGCCTCAGGTAACCTCAGACTGTCATGCTGGAAGGGATAACAAATTCTGCAGCAGCCTGACATGGAGAGATCCTTTGCTTGTGCTAATGGACTGAGGAGAGGCACTGCCTGCTGGGTGCCAGGTGGTGCTGGGAGCCAATTCTTCAGCTCAGCTGGCCAAGACAAACAGGGAAATAAATCTGTGATCTATCTCCAAAGACACCTATTTCACCCAAAAGGGAGCTGGCTCACCAAGGAGAGAGAAATGAGGGTGCTGAGGGATGAGCTGTTGGCACAGGATGCTTCTGGCTAACAGGGTGATGCTTTCACATCCGTGCCATACAGCCCTGCCAGCCCCTCTTTACCATTCCTGTCTTTCCAGATGTTATTTCCACAAACCAGAGCGTTCCCCATCCTGTCCCAGTCAGGAATAAGTGCTTGGTGGTTGTCTCTCCCTTCAGGCAATGTGCTGGGCAGCCAGCAGTGACTTGGTGCATGTGCATGAGGCTGCTGAGGCGGCAGCAAAGGGCTGGGAGGGGTCTCTGGTATAGGCTGCTGGCAGTACAGAATGTTCTAGAACCAAGTGACTTGGGATGCCCACAGCTAATGCTGGGAGCTCCGAGGGCTCGGGCACACCCAGGAGCATGTACTCATGCATCCAGAGTGCTGAGGAGACTTCACTGAATGTTTCCTGTGGAGCAGCTGTAGTGCAGATGTTCTGTGCTGTGGCAATCCAGTGGCAGAGCAGAGGTGTCCCCTGGCTTACCTCTGGGTTGGTTTGTCAAGGGTCAAGGCTGGGCTGGCCTCCTCTGGTGGCCAGAAACCCCTCTGCTGCCTTAAAGGGCAGAAGGCTGATGGGATGGGAAGGACTGGGTCCCACACTGCTGTGTGTTGCTGTAGGGTGAACATGCGTGTAATAACTTGACTGTTCTGGGAGGACAGAGGTCTTTATCTGGATGTGAAGAGAAACATCTGGAAAGACAAACTGGCACCCAGGAGGCTCCATCTGAACAGGAGGAGAAAGTTCCTTGATGTGAGGGTGCTGGAGACCTGGAGCAGGCTGCCCAGAGAGGCTGTGGAGTGCCCTTTTGTGGAGAGCTTCCAAGCCCCCCTGGGCACTATGCTGCTGGGCAAGCTGCTGTGGGTGCCCTGCTTTGGCAGGGGCTTGGGCTGGCTGATCTCAAGGTCCCTTCCAACCCTACCATGCTGGGGTGCTGTGGTTCTGTGTCTTTGCCACATAGAAACCTGTCTGGGTTTAGTTCTTTGGAACTCTCTCAAAGGCACTGTCAGGTGCTTCGCCGCCTGTGATGGTGCTGAAAGCCTGGTGGCCGTGCCCAGTGAGCCCGTGGCTGCCACTCAGCAGGAGGTGTGGCTGTCAGTGGGCTGCAGCCTGCCCTCCTTTGCGAAGGAGGCAGAAGCGGAGGTGGAGCCGCAGGGTCAACACCGGACGCGGCCTGAGCTGGAGCGAGGCTGCAGCGGAGGGAGCTGGGGATTACATAAACCCCCTCAGCCATTTATGTAACCTCAGCATCCTCCTGGAGGCAGAGCTGGCCTCAGCACTTCTGCACCTGGGGGATGCCCCACCAGCATCCCCTCCAAAACGAGGGGCGAGCATGCCCTCAGCCAGGGTGGTGCTGGGTGACACGGGGCACCCGTGTCCGGGGGTGCTGGCTGGGGTCTGCAGTGCCAGAGCTTGCACGGCAGGTGCTGCTGCTGGGCAGGCTGCATGAGGAGCCCACATCTTCAGGAGAGAGAGGTGGCAGCTTGGTCCCACGTGCAGCACGGCCACTTCTCTCCTAAAGCAACCTTGGCAAGTGAATGACAGTGGAGGAAATTGCTGAGGACTGCTCCTGCACCACTTCTCCCACTGCTGAACAAGAACTGTATGTGCCTGCTGCCCTGCCTCACCTCCCTGCAGTCCTGGCTCTTCCTTGCTCTGTGCCAGTTAGTGGCAAGTCAAGTCCCTTACAAGCTGCCTTTCCATGGAGGCCTTGGCCTGCCAGGTTCATTAGGGATCTTCTCCCAGGCCAGTCTGCCTGGTGAGTTACCCACAGGCACACCGTGGTGCTTGCAGCCAGGGAGGTTGATGGCATCTCTTTGAGGTGGCTCTTGAAGTGGTACCCTTGAAGTAGATGAAGATCGACTACTTTGGTGGCTTCTTTCCCCCTTTGTCCACACTTCTTCCCCATGTGGGCTCCAAACACAAAGAATGAGGTGATGGGAGGCAGTACCCAAAGAGAAGGTGATTACTGAGCAGGGAAGAAGGTTCCTGGCTTGAAGGCATCTGAGCAGAGTTTCTGTTTCTGCACGGAGGATCTGCTCTTCATCCCTGCAGCTGAACATGTGATGAGGACCAGGGGCCAGCACAGCTCAAGGTTCACAGATTGCATCAGGTTGGAAGGGAACCACAAGGGTCAACCAGTCCAACCCCACTGCATCAACAAGGACACCTCCAACCAGATCAGCCTGCCCAGGGCCACATCAAGTCTGATCTTGAGTGTCTCCACGGCCTCAAGCTCCTCCCTGGGCAACCTGTTCCAGTATTTCACCATTCTCATTGTGCAGAACTTTGTCCTGATCTCCAACCTCAATCTGCTCTGCTCCAGTTTCAAACCATTGCACCTGAGATACCACCAAGGGTCCCTTGGTGCTGGACTGGAGAGTTGTGCTTCCGTCCCAGTGTGGCAGGAGTGGCTTGGTGGTGTGCTGAGCAGCTGGACCTCAGCATGGATGTGTGATCCTCCTTTGGGATGTGACTGTACACCAAAAGGGGTGGCTTCAGCTTGAGAATGTTGGGGTTGTTTAACCTGGACAAGAGAAGGCTCCAGTGAGATCTTGGAGCAGTGTTAGAGGGGGCTGCAGGAGAGCTGGAGAGAGACTTTTGGCAAAGGCATGGAGTTACAATGAGGGTTAATGGCTTCAGACTGGAAGAAACTGGATTTAGGTTAGACACTGGGAAGCAATTCACCCTCATGAGGTTGGTGAGGCACTGGAACAGGTTGCCCAGAGAAGGTGTGGAGGCTCCAAGCCTGGGTTAGATATGTGGCCTTGAGCAGCCTGGGCTGATGGGTGGTGTCCCTGCCTGTGGCAGAGGGTTGGAAATAGAACATCTTTAAGGTTCCTTTGATCCCAAAATCATTCTGTGGGTCTATGATTTACTACTTGGAACACTGGCAGCAGTCAGAGGGATCTGTGAGTGCGCCGACCATAGGTGATGGGATGGACTTCAGAGGCAAAGGGATCTCTGGACCACTAACCTGTTGTCAAGAGACCTTGAGGACTTTTGTGGATAAAACAAGTCTCTCTTAAAATGTCTTCTTTGTTTCCAACAGGCAGCATTCTTTGACACAGGCTGTTTCAGCTTTTGTTGTGGCTTCCAAGATACCTGTTCAGGAACCTAATCCAAACCCCGCGAGCTGCTGGCATGCGTTGGGTGCTCATTTCTGTCTTTCACCATCTAAAGAGGTTTTATCAGGTTAAAATACACCATAATTAGTATTATTTTTTTCACATGATGAGTATGTCACTCATTCATGTTCATGAGAACATGATATTAAAGGTAGTAAATTGCTAAGGACCAGCATCACCTCCAGCTGTGGGCAGTGATCTTGTCCTGTGGAAAAGCCCTCTCCAAGATGAAGCTTGCTGCAAACTCAGCCACCTTCATGCCACAGTTACCTTCAAAACAAGGAGCTGAGCCTGCAGTAGTAATTAAATTGATGCTGAGGAAATCCATGTCACAATGCTCTGTTGATCCACAGCACGTGAGGAGACTCAAGATAGCCAAGGAGGGACAGTCTGCAAGGGCTTGCAGTGATAGGATGAGAAAGAATGAAACACAAAGGGGATAGAATTAGACTGGAGATTGGAAAGAAATTCTTGACAGTGAGGGTGGGGAGGTGCTGGAACATAGAGGTTGTGGATATCCCCTCCCTGGAGGTGTTCAAGGCCAGGCTGGATAAGGCCTTGAGCCACCTGGGCTAGTGGGAGGTGTCCCTGCCCATGGCTGGCAGGGTTGGAGCTGGATGATCTTGAAGGTGCCTTCCAACCTAAACCATTCAATGGCAGAGATAATTTCATTTCTGTGGGGGCAATAAGATGCATAGGTGAGGTCAAGAACAGGATGGGTGAGGTGAGATTGTGATGATACCATGAAGTGTTTCCACTTGAGCTGGAGCTGCCACTGCTCTTGAAAATCTGCTTGGGCCATCACAGTGTTCCTGCGCCACAGCATCTTAGACTCTTACTGCCAAAAAGGTTTTGCGCTTTGATTTTTGTAGAATCACTGAATGGTTTGGCTTGGAAGGGACCTTAAAGATCATCTTCCTCTAGCCCAGGTTGCCCAAGGCCTCATCCAACCTGGTCTTGAACACCTCCAGGCAGGGGGCATCCACAGCTTCCCTGGACAAACCTGTTCTGGGGTCTCCCAACCCTCACTGCAAAGAATTTTTTCCCAGTAAGGGTGTTTTCATAGAGTCATAGAATCGGTCAGAATTGGAAGGGACCACAAGGATCACCTAGTTCCAACCCCCCTGCCATGGGCAGGGACACCTCACACTAGATCAGGCTGCCCACAGCCTCATTCAGCCTGGCCTTAAACACTTCCAGGGATGAGGCTTCCACCACCTCCCTGGGCAATCCCTGCCAGGATCTCGCAACCCTCATGCTCAACAACTTCTTCCTAACATCCAGGCTGACTCTCCCCATTTCCAGCTTGGTTCCATTCCCCCCAGTCCTATCCCTACCTGACAGCCTAAAAAGTCCCTCCCCAGCTTTCTCATAGGCCCCCCTAAGATACTGAAAGGTCACAATAAGGTCACCTGGGAACTGCCTTCTCTCCAGACTGAGTTGCCCATCTGTGCAATGGGGTGGAAAGAAGGAGAAGAGGTTCTCTAGCAGGGTTCAGCTGTGCCGCTTGTCCTCCAACCTTGGTAGCTGGTTGGTGGGTACCACAGACCTCTCCTGTGCTGATCCTCTTGGCATTCCGGTGCCATCCTGATGCTGTAAAGAAGCAGGGATGTAAACCATTGATTTCTCCTACTCTTCCTTTAGGGGATGCAGGTCCCAAGCTAATCTTTTCAGATGATCCCTAGCAGGATGCAAGTCCTCCAGGAGCAGGCAGAGGCAAGCTAGTCAGAAAAACAAGGTCATGCTGCCTGGTTTTTTGTTGGGTGGTTTGTTGGTTTTTTTTTTTCTTTTTGGTAAGCACAGGAATCAACAAAGCCATGTTATATAACTTCTATTTATATCCCACTTGCTCACTAGCTGCAGGCACACACGAGGAGCCGAGAAGGGAATTTAATGAGCTCTCAGGGCTTGCTCACCTTCCAGAGCGGGGTAGGAGCCAGCTTGTTTTTGAAGTGCGTCAGCAAATGAAACTGGTGGTGGGTGGGTGGTTTGGGTAGGTGGATGGACTTGTTGCTATGGTTTTCTTTAATTCCTCTGTCTCTCAAGAAGATCTTGCACCCCCTTTCCCCCCCGCCCCCCCGTCTCTTTTGGAGAGTCTGCAGACTTCCTTGTTTCTCACACCTCCACAGAGCTGGCCGGCTGGCTGAGGAAGTGGGATTGATGCTCCTGCCACGCAGGAGGCTCGCACGGATCCAGCGCCCTGGCGCCCGCCTGCTCCCACGGCTCCGCAGGAGGAGCTCAAATAAGGCTCCCTGCTCAAAGCAGGTCAGGCCCCTGAGGCTCCCACGCCTCGGAGGCCATCTGCTCCCTTCTGGGGAGACATGGCAACCCCCAGCCCAACAGGCACATCTCTGTCTGTCGTTCCCTGCAATCAGCTTGTGGCTCCAGGTGACCATCTTGTGCCCAGGAGTTCTCTGCGGGCTTTGGAAGGGGACAGGAGGACCATACTCTGTGAAGGCTGTGCTTGCTTTCCTCTGTGGTAAATGAAGGTTTTAGCCTGAAAGAGGATCTTCTCAGTGCTGATCACTATCTGAAGGGTCAATAGAATGGGGCCAGACTCTTTGCAGTGGTGCCCAGCCACAGGGCATCTGCAGTATTGGGCCCAGTTCTGGGCTCCCAGTTCAAGACAGTGGAGACAGAGTTCAGGGAAGGCTGCAAAGCTACTGAGGGGCCTGGAGCAGCTCTGTGAAGAGCAAGGGCTGAGAGCCTGCACAAGAGCAGCCCCAGAGGGCAGCTGAGCAATGCTCAGCAAGAGACAAAGGAGCTGTGGGGGGCAAGAGGCTGGGGCCAGGTTCTGCTCAGTGCTGCCCAGGGACAGGACAAGGGGGCACAGGGTACAGACTGGAACCCAGGAGGCTCCATCTGAATGGGAGGAGAAAGTTGTTTGTTGTGAGGGTGCTGGAGGCCTGGAGCAGGCTGCCCAGAGAGGCTGTGGAGTGTCCTTGTGTGGAGAGCTTCCAAGCCCAGCTGGGCACTGTGCTTCTGGGCAAGCTGCTGTGGGTGCCCCTTCTTTCATAGGAGGATTGGATGATCTCCAGAGGTCATTTTCAACCCCCACCATGCTGATATTCTGTGATGTAAGTGTTGCAGCAAAGTATGTAGGATTTGAGGGCCCTTCCCAAAATAAGGAATGTCATTCTGATTCTACTGATGCTCCCAGGTAAAGATGGTTAGGTACAACAGAGGTTGGCATGGGTCAGTCTGGCATTGGAATCATCTCCCAGGGAAAGCAGTGGATTCCCTCACACTGGGCAGTTTGAAGTCCCAACCTGACAAGGTGCTGGGCCAGCACATTTCAACTCCACCATCATTTAGAGAGGCCGGAGCAGATGTTTCTTGGAATCCGTTTCAAGCTGGCATTATAGGTTTAGGTAAAACATCCTCCACGAGGTGGGGCAGAGTCTAGAGCCTTGCCTGCTGCTGTGTGGATGCCCATGGCAGGGAGGCTTTGTCTTGGTTGTGCAAAATAGTGGTGGGAAGTCCCCAGCCTTCCTGCTTTTGGGACAAAGTCGATTTTACAGCTTGCAAAGAAGAGAGGCAGTTGAGGTTCTCTGGCAGATTCTCTTCATGGGTTGGTTTGAAACTGTGAAGTCTGTTCAGCAGGAAAAGTCTTCAGCTGCCATTTCCTTAAGCTATGCAAGACTAATGATACCCATCCCTCACACCCCACACTGATGGATCTTCAGCCAGCCAGGACATAGGAAAGGCTTGGAGAAAAATGAGAGATTGGTGAGACTTGAAACAAACAAACGAGGGTAGGGGGAGAGAGAGGAAGCCAAGTCAGGTTGGAACTCTGTAGTGGAAGCCCTTATAGTGTGTGCAAAGGGTTGGCATTTGTGCTGAATCCTCTGCTTGTGTGAGCCAGAGAAGTGCTCCTTCAAATGTGGCTGCTCTGAAGTAGCCGTGCTAGGAGCAGTCCGGGGGTGGCAAAGTCTTTCTGCAAACATGAAGTAGCGCAGAAGTTTTGCATTAGCCGATGCTGGCAGCCTCTCCGGGTTAACCCAAGCAAGTTTCACATCCCTGTAATAATTTCTCTCTAATGTTGGAATAAAATGTCCTGAATTGAAGCCAGAGAGCTGATCCTTGGATCTGGAGGGACTTTCCTTTGTGAAACATCCCTGCCTGGTCAGGTCCGTGGGGTATTTTCACTGGCAGGAGACAGATGACAGCAGTTTTGCTTTCGTTTGGTGAGGTGTTGGCTGGGGCTGTGCTTGCCCTGATTTATTAGCAAGCAAATATTTGTCTCTCTGGGGAATTCTTTGGGATCTGCTGGGATGGTCTGGCAGGGCTCTGACGGCTGTGGTCTGGTGAAAGAGTTCTGTGAATTGCAGAGGGTGTGGTGCAGCAAATACTCCGTCCTCGGCGGGGTGACGGCAGCCGCTGGTTGGGTTCTGCAGCCAAATGCTTTGCCTCAAATCAGGTCACCCTGCTTGCGGGAGGAAGCATCTTGAGCAGATGCATCTTAAACCCCAGGCTTGCTAAAAGGTTTTCGTTGTGTTTCTCACAACGGGATGGCTCAGGCCAGCCTGTAATTAGGGAGTCTGGGGCAGGAAGCCAAACTGCTCGCTGCAGAGTGATCCAAGGGCTGCTTGGGCTTTCTCTAGGTCTGCAAAGCAGCTGTGACTGCAGGGTGGCCTGCAGTGTGCTCAAGGGGCTCAGAAGGCCAGTGGCACCCTGGCTTGATTTTGGAATAGTGTGGCCAGCAGGTCCAGGGATGTGATTGTCCCCCTGTACTCAGCATAGGTCAAGCCACACCGTGAATACTGGATTCAGTTTTGTCCCAAGAAGGACATTGAGGGGCTGGAGAGGGTCCGGAGAAGGGCAACAAAGCTATGGAAGGGTCTGGAGAACAGGGGGGGAGCAGCTGAGGGAACTGGAGAAGAGGAGGCTGAGGGGAAACCTCATTGCTCTCTACAGCTCCCTGAGAGGAGGCTGCAGTGAGGTAGGGGTTTGGCTCTTTTCTAAAAGAACAAGTGGTAGGACAAGAGGAAATGGCCTGAAATTGTGCTGGGGAGGGTTAGGTTGGAGAGGAGGAAAACTTTCTGTGCTGCAAGAATGGTCAGGGATTGGAACAGGCTGCCCAGGAGGTGGTAGAGTCCCCATCCCTGAAGGTGTGCAAGAAGCATTTGGACATGGCAGTTGGGGGCATGGGTGGATGGCCATGGAGGGGCTGGGTTGATGGCTGGAGTCAGTCTTAGAAGTCTCTTCCAACTCAAACAGTTCTTTGATTCTGTCATCCCCCTCCCCAAAACTGCTTGGTCATTAACTGAACTTCTCTTCCCCTCCTTGTTGGAATCATGTATATTTGATGCCAAAAGCCTTGGAAGGCAAGGCAGGAAGGGAGAAGTGGTGTGGTAATGGTAGGAAACATCCCCATTTTCTGCTGACTTTTTTTTCCTACTTTTAAATGTGATTCTACAACCCAGATTGTTAATGATCTGCAATATTTAAGAACATGCCAAAAAAGAAAAAGTAAGCACCACAGAAAACGATACCAATCCTGACTAAAATGCCAGCAAGCAAAAATAGGCTTTGCAGTTGAGCAGGAAGAGGTAGGTAAACATTTCACAGTGTGTGTAAATAATTTGAAGGGGAGAGGCTACCAAGTTCCTGGGAATTAAGCACAGAAGAGGAACAAACTGCAAGTTAGTGACATTAAAAAGAGCTTAATCAGGTTTCTAACAGTTAGTAACCACTGGAAACAGACCCCAGGGTTCAGCTCCCAATGCCTTCCAGGCTAGGATGCTCTGCTCAAAGATGCAGGAGTTTAGCATAGCTTTGGGCTCAGTTAATGAAGGAGAACCGAGGGCTGGTGAGGCTTAAGGGTGGACCAGGTTGTAGCTCATCGATGTGCTGCAGCTTAAAGTTGGCCTTCAGTTTCTTTCCTGGGGTAACCAGATCCAGTCCACATATTGTGACAGATTCAGACAATGGGTTGGGTTGGAAGGGACCTCAAAGCTCATCCAGTTCCAACTCCTGCCATGGGCAGGGACACCTCCCACCAGCCCAGGCTGCTCAAGGCCTCATCCAACCTGGCTTCAAGCACCTCCAGGGAGGAGGCATCCACAACCTCCCTGGGCATCCTGTGCCAGTGTCTCCACACCCTCACTGTCAAGAATGTCTTCCTAATCTCCCATCTAAATCTCCTCTCCTCAAGTTGCAATCCACTGTCCCTTGTCTCATCACTACAAACCCTTGTGAAAAGTCCCTCCCCAGCTGTCTTGTATGCCCAGGTGGTTGCCTGCAGTGGGTTTCTAAGAGATCTCAAGTCCCAGCTTGCTTGTGGCAGATGAGGAACCAGCCTGGTGCAGGACGAGGGGAGGTCTCTTGTTAAGACAGCAGCTTTTGGGTTTGCATCAGCTCCATTTGGGCTCTCCAGGGGCTGGCTGGTGTCTGATGCTCCTGTGTCAGTGGTCCCTTAAAAGAAGTGTTCCTCAAAGCCAAGTGTGAGTGCAGAGCTTTGCAGGTCTTTGGTCAGCAGACTGCCTTGTGCCTGCAGGGTGTCTGTGCACCCAGGAGCGTGGCATGTAGCAGGCTCAACTGACCACTCTATTTCCCCTCCAGCAGGGGAGATTTGATCCAGCAAGGGAGATTTGTGCTTTGAGGCTCTATCTAGAAATAACTTTTTTAGGATTCCTGTCAAAACTACCACTGCCAGTTACCTGCTGAAGCACATCTTGCACAATCACACCTCTTAAAATACAACCTCTTTGATAGCTACCATGTGGTTGATTTGTACGTGTGAGGGTGTCAGGCACCCTGACCTCAAGTGAAACAATCCTTTGGTGGCAGCCCTCGAGTGCATGCACAGCATGAACAAGAGAAGCCTTACTGGAAACCCTCCTTTCTTCTGGGCTTTGCTTTTTCTCTGAAGTGCAGTGGAAAAGTCAGTTGAGCAGCTTGAAAAGACAACAAAAATCCAGCCTGTCAGCAAGTAACTGCTGTCTGCATTTAAAGCCTTTCTTCAGCATGGGGCACATTAAAAAGCTTTTCCTTCACCGCTGCTTCATCACAGGGAAACCCCTCCTGAGCTTCTGAGATGTGCAGCCAGGGGCCAGCTGCTGCTCTCCTGAGCAGCAAATGGTGTCACTTTGCAGAAAAGAGTTGCCCTTGCTGGAACTGATGGTTTGTAGAATCACACAAGTGTTTGGGTTGGCAAAGCTCTCTAGGATCATCCGGTCCAAGCATCAACCCAACACCACCACAGCCATCAAACCATGTCCCCCAACGCCACATTTTTTCCACACCTCCTGGGATGGGGACTCCACCACCTCCCTGGGCAGCCTGTTCCAATCCCTGACCACTACTGCAGCAAAGAAATTGTTCCTCAGCTCCAAACTCCAACCCAACCCTCCCCCGGCACAATTTCAGGCCATTTCCTCTTGTTCTCAGGAGAGGAGTCACTCCTCTGAGGGCCTTCAAGAAACATGGGGCTGTGGCACTTGGGGTCATGGTTTAATGACCATGATGGTCTTGGGTTGATGGCTGGACTCAATCTTAGAGATCCTTTCCAACCAAAACACTTCTGTGCTGACCAGCTTCTTGAACCAAGAGTGGTCCTCCTCAGCCACTAGCTGAAGACACAATGCCAGGAGCGCTTCAAAGTCACTGTGAGTGCAGCTGCTGGGCAGCGATCAAAGCAGGCGCAGCATAGGGCCTGGTGTGCTCCTCCTGGCAGGAAGGCAGCCAGGAGTGATTGCTGTTCCTGCTTTCATTTGTTTATTTTATTTCACTTGTCTGTTGTTCAATAAATCAGGCTTCATTCCTATTCATGGCGGAGAGCCGCTGGATCCTGAGCGGCTGCAGAATGAGAGCTGATTGCAGAATGTTCTGCATAAGGTGACCCACTTAGGAGTTCATCCTTCAGTTGTGTGGGAGCTCAGGTTCTGATTTATGTAACAACATCTTGGTTTCATCAGGAGCTGTCTGATCGCTCACTCTGGTGGCTCCCTTTTGACCTGGACATGATTTGTATTCTCCTCGATCTGTGGGGAGAACTCTCTGTCTGTGTGCACATATGGGCAGAGGAACATTAATAAACCTCCTCAGGAGGACTCAGTGCCTTCAGTTCTGTCACTCTGAGAGAGAGAATCATAGAGAATGGCTTAGGTTGGAAGGGACCTCAAAGCTCAGCCAGTTCCAACCCCCCTGCCATAAGCAGGGATGTCTCCCACTAGAATAGGTTGCTCAAGGCTTCAACCAACCTGGCCTTGAACACCTCCAGGGAGGTTGTGGAGCAGAGGATGTGATCTTTGATCACATTCTGTGCTTCTGTGCTCCACAGCCTCCCTGGGCAACCTGTGCCAGTGTCTCACCACCCTCACTGTCAAGAACTTCTTCCTAACATCCAGTTTCAATCTCCCTTCTTCCAATTTAAACCCATTACCCCCCATCCTGCCATTACACATGTTGGAGTTACAAGTCTCAAACAAGGTAATGGGAACTCAGCACAGACTGTCCCTCCTTACATTGCCATGGTTTGTACCTTGTTTGGACTCCAGGGAGACCTCAGAGTAGCCTCTCAGTACCTGAAGGGAGCTACAAGAATGCTGGGGAGGGACTTCTGACAAGGACTGGGAGTGCCAGGATGAGGGACAATGGCTTTGAACTGGGAGAGGGGAGACAGAGAGTAGAGACTAGGGAGAAATTCTGGACTTGAGGGCAGGGAGACATTGGCACAGGTTGCCCAAGGAGGCTGTGGATATCCCCTCCCTGGAGGTGTCCAAGAACAGGTTGGATGAGGCCTTGAGCAATGTGGGCTGGTGGGAGGTGTTCCTGCACATAGCTGGGGTTGGAACTGGAGAATCTTTGAGATCTCCTCCAACCCAGCCCATTCTGTGAATCTGTGACTGTGATTGACATTGATGACTGCCTGTTAGGAGTCCCATGTCCTCTAATTTTAGGGCAGCAGAGCAGCATAGTTCTTTTTCTTCCATAGTGTGCTTGTACCCTTTCATTTCTGAGGTTATATGTATTATATGATATATAAGAATCAAGTTACAGCTAATTCCATCCTCCTTGCTTTAATTCTTTGTGCTTCCCTTAACCACTGGCATAGGCTGCCCAGGGAGGTAGTGGAGTCCCCACCTCTGGAGGTGTTCAAGAAGGTGTGGCCATGGCACCTGGGGACACGGTTTGAGGGCCATGGCGGGGGTTGGACTGGATGATCCAACCCAAACAATGCTCTGAGTTTGAGATTCTAATTCTGTTGTTGAGAGAGAAGTCTGCTGCCGCATGCATCAGGGCTGGAACGTGCTAGGGCTGGAATCTTGCAACTCAGTCACTTCCAAGCTGCATTTGGAAGCTGTCAGGAGCAGTGTTACCGTGGCTGAGATGCTTGGGCTTCCTTAGCAGCCAAGCGCAAGCTTCCATTGCTCTAGGGCTGGCTGTGCCGAAAGCTGCTGAACCTGCCAGTCCTTCAGGGTATCACACAGAGGTGGAATAACCTCCATTGCATCCTGGGTGTGAAGATGGTAGCATAGTTTGGATCTAACTGGTTGGAGGTACAACCTCTGTCCCACTCTTCTCTCCCAGCATTCCTTCTTCTGCCGCCTGACGGAGGACAAGAAATCAGAGAAGTTCTTCAAGGTCTTTTATGATCGGATGAAAGTGGCACAGCAAGAAATCAAGGCCACTGTCACTGTCAATACGAGTGACTTGGGAAATAAAAAGAAAGATGAAGACTCAGACAGAGATGCCCCAAGCAGGAAGAAAGGTAATCCCTGCCAGGTCTGCTTCCCAAGTGCTGAGGGGGTCACGGGCTGGGTTTGGAACTCGTGGCGACTGATGCAATAATGCTCTGATCTCTGATCCCACAGAGCAAAGCTCAGAGGTCAGTGGTGCCCTGGCTCAGGATTTCGAGAGCTTCGTCCCCTCTTCATCCAGTTGGGAGGTTGTGCTATTGAAATGGTGAAAAGTCTTTGTGAGATGAGACTCTGCCTCCTTGTCTCGTGACAAGCTGCCCAAACCTGAGCCGTAGTCACAACCCTGTGGTCAGTGTCTTCTCTGACAATAAGTGAAGAACCCCCAATTTTCTTCTCTAGCAGGTCCTCTGTGGTAACTCCTGGTAGTGCTAGATGTGTGTGCCCTAACCAATTAATCCCAGAGTTGAGTAACTTGGGCGTGGCTTGCTTAAAAAAGTGTGCAGAGTGATGTGATGCCCTCCTGAGCTCGGGGCCCTCACGTCACACTAAACATACTCACCAACAGAACTGCTGAGGAGGAGCTGGCCTGGGGGTGAGGCTTGTGGGAAATGCGTGAGGAGCATTTCTGGTCCCCTTTCTCCTGCCTGCCTAAGGAAGGTCTCCCCTTGTGTGTTGCAGTGAGAGAGCCCATGACCCAAATTACCGAGGAGGTGCGGGACCAGCTGCTGGAGGCGTCCACAGCTACCAGAAAGGCTTACAACACCTACCGCAGGGAGGCTGATCCTGAGGACCACTATTCAGCAGGAGAAGGAGCACAGCCTGCAGCAGACAAGAGCAAGGATGACCTGGAGATGAGTGCTGTCATCTCAATAATGCAACCCATCCTCCGGTTCCTGCAGCTGCTCTGTGAAAACCACAACCGGGATTTGCAGGTAGAGCCTGGACCCTGAGCAGGTCTGCTCACGTCACATCTCTCACTAGTCCCACGTCTCTTAGAATTCCTGCTGCTTTCTTGGGTCTGGAAGATAATCCATAACCAAGCAGTTATGACTGGCTGGCCACATGCATTGGTTCAGTGATCTTTGCAGTATGTATAGAAGGTGGTGTGGTCTACCCTCAGTGTGGCTTTTTGAAACTAAATGCTTCAGGCAAGATCGTCTTGTGCTGTGAAGGTGCTGATGGGCTTTGGAGAGGGCAAACAGGAAAAAATCAAGACATGGAGGGAAATAGAGAGACTGCTGGGACTGGTGTTTCAGCAGCCCTCAAGCATTTGGCTGAGAAAGTCAACTGCTTCCTGAGGTGCACTAAGAGGAGTGTGGCCAGCAGGTTAAAGGAGGTTCTCCTCCTCCTTTTCTCTGCACTAGAGAGCATTTGGGTCCAGTTTTGAGCTCCCCAATTGCAGAGAGACAGGGAACTACTGGAAAGAGTCCAGGGGAGGCATTACAGAGATGATACTGGGCCTGGAGCAGCTCTGTGAGGAGCAAAGGCTGAGAGCCCTGGGTCTGTTGAGCCTGCAGAAGAGCAACCCAAGAGGGCAGTTGAGCAATGCTCAGCAATAGAGAAAGGAGCTATGGGGGGCAAGAGGCTGGGGCCAGGCTTTGCTTAGTGGTGCCTGGGGACAGGGCAAGAGCCAATGGGCACAGACTGGAACCCAGGCGGTTGCATCTGAAGAGGAGGAGGAAGTTGTTTGGTGTGAGGGTGGTGAAGGCCTGGAGCAGGCTGCCCAGAGAGGCTGTGGAGTGTCCTTGTGTGGAGAGCTTCCAAGGCCAGCTGGGCACTGTGTTGCTGGGCAAGCTGCTGTGGGTGCCCTGCTTTAGCAGGAGAGTTGGACGGGATGGTCTCCAGAGGTCCTTTCCAAGCCCACCATACTGGCACTCTATGCTCCAACCTGTACCTCCACAGGACATGAGTTTTGCTGCCCAGCGGCCTGCTATTAATGCCCTTTTGGTTCAGCACCGCTGCTGGATTCAGACTGAATGCAGGCGAGGAGCTGGTGAGGCTCAGCTCAATGTTCTCAATGCCCTCAGAAAGGAGCAGGAATTGCCATGATTGCACATTGTGGAGGGGCCTGCCAGCAACAGAGGACCCTGCCCGAGTGCTTCCCAGTCCTGCCAAATGGCTTCCGCTGACCTGGCGCGGCCCCGCTGCTGGCAACGTGGGAAATGAGCTCCGGCTGGGAGCACCACTGCCCTGTGAGTCCTGCAGCCTCTCAACCTTTTGTAGGTGCTGAGGTTACACACAGCAAGGCCTCTCCTAATTTCTGCACCCCCCCCCAGAAAAAAAAAAAGGGTTTGATCTTTGTTTTGTCAAACCATTTCCATGCCGTTAGCAATGCGGGAGACAAGCAGGAGGGCAACTCCGTGTGGCAGGAGGCCAAACCACACGCACATGATCCCTACCTGCTGCTGGCTTTGGCCGAGCTCTGCAAGCTATAGGAGCATAATTGAAGTCAAGCCAGGCAAGAAACTTGGCCTGAGCTCTTCAGCAGCCCTGAACAATTAGGTTTCCCGACCAGCAGGTAGCTCTGAACTCGGATCTGCGAGAAAAAAAGGCTATAAGGAGAAGCTTGGTAGGTCTGAGGGTGCTGGAGACCTGGAGCAGGCTGCCCAGAGAGGTTGAGGAGTCTCCTTCTCTAGAGATCTTCCAAAACCACCTGTATATTGATCCTGAGCAAGCTGCTGTGGGTGCCCTGCTTTAGCAGAGGGTTGGAGTGGATGATCCCCAGAGGTCACTCCAACCCCACTGTGCTGGGATTCTGTGAGTGAATTAGAGCAGAGGCCACCTGCTCAGGGCAGCTGTAGGTTCAAACCAAGCATCTCCTGAGCTGTTTGTGATGGTGAGCAGCCTGATGATGTGAGAAACAGGAAAATGCAAGTCAGGGCTGGGACAGCTGATAGGTGCTTGAGATGAGGAGAGACCCCTTGTGAAATGGCTCAGAGAGCTGCAGCACTGTGCCTTTTGCATCACTTAGTGGTTACCCTCACAGATAGCACTGCAGTTTGTTCTGCTTTGCACACAAGATGTGCCCCCCTCGAGCTTGTGTCCCCTGGGGTGCCCCAGGAGGAGCTTCACTTTCATCTGCAAGGAAGTGCAAGGCCTGGGACAAACAGGTGGATGCTCAAGTGTGTGAGACCACACCTTGAGTCCTGGGTTCAGTTTTGAGACACTCACTCCAAGAGGGACATTGTGGGGCTGGAGAGATTCCAGAGAAGGGCAGTAAAGCTGGGGGAGTATCTGGAGAGCAGGGCTGGGGAGGAGCAGCTGAGGGAGCTGAGGGTGTGCAGTGTGGAGAAAAGCAGGCTGAGGGCCAGAGCTCCTTGCTCTCTAAGCTCCCTGGAAGGAGGTTGCATTGACATGGGGGTTGGGCTCTTCTCTCAAGTTGCAAGGGACAGGGCAAGAGAAAATGACCTCAAGTTGCCCCAGGGAAGGTTTAGGTTGGACTCGAGGAACAATTTCTTCCCAAAAAGGGTTGTCAAGGGAGATGTGGTGTTAAGGGACGTGGTTCAGTGGTGCCCTGGCAGTGCTGGATTAATGGTTGGACTCATTGATCTTGAAGGTCTCTTCTAACCTAAAGAATTCTCTGGTTCTGTTTCATTCCCCACCCCCGGCTGGACACATGAGGTGTGGCTGAGGAGTTCTCTCAGGCCCTTGGCTGTTTTTTCAACCTTGCACTGAGCCTTGGTTCCTCGTGGGAGCTCAACCTTGACCACAGAGCAGTCTGGGCTCTGCCCTGCTGTTGCCAGCCTCTCCTCTTGTCTCTTTGACCAGCCTACAGCCCCAGCACTTGCCTTAGGAGGTCCTCTCTGTGCTGTGTGTGCCCTGAATGGAGACATCTCTGTGTACTACTGAAGCAGTCACGAGAACTGAAGCTCGTGATGAGCTGAGCGAGGCAGCCAGGAAGCAAGGGCTGGAGGAGAGCAGAGGATCACAGGGGTTCATGGAATTGTGTTTGGAAAAGTCCTCTGAGATCATTGGCTCCAGCCATCACCCTAAGACCACCGTGGCCAATCAACCATGTGCCCATGCTTCTTGCCCACCTCCAGGGATGGGGACTCCACCGCCTCCCTGGGCAGCCTGTGCCAGTCTGTGACCACTCTTGCAGCAAGGACATTTTTCTGAGTCTCAAACCTCCCCTGGCACAATTCTAGGCCATCTCCCCTGTCACCTTAGGGAGCAGAGCCCAACCCCTACCTCACTGCAGCCTCCTTTCGGGGAGCTGCAGAGAGCAATGAGATCTCCTCTCAGCCTTCTCTTCTCCAAGCTGCACACCTCCACCTCCATCAGCTGCTTCTTCCCAACCCTGTTCTCCAGACCCTTCCCACAAGCTTTGTTGTCCCTTTCAGGACCTGCTCCAGCAACTCAATGTCCTTCTTGGAATGAAAAACTGAGCCCAGTGTTGGAGCTGTGCCCTCAGCAGATCTACCAGTGTCCCTGTCTCAGCTGAGTATGTAGGATCCTTCTAACTGGGCCCTGAGTGCTCCTTTTTGCCTCTCCTCCTCCACATCCCACGAGCTGCAGATCTTTCCTTTCAGCTGAAGCCGCAGCTCTGTCACTCTAGATTCTGAGCACCGGGACCTGTGGCTGGTGCATACCTTGGGGCCATTCCTGCTGAAAGCCACAGGATGGCATGCTCCATATGGAAGAATTCCCACTCCACAGCCTGTGAGATGTTGTGGATGACAGAACATGAAGAGCTCCATCCACACCGGCTGGGACAGCCAGAGACATTCCCTGGGGCAGTTTCTGTCAGTGCAGTGGGGTCCTGTTTGCTGCAAGTTTCTCCTTCCCCTCGTTTCACATTCTCACCATTGTCTTTCTGCCCCTGTGCCTCATTCCTCCTCTCTCCCTTGTGCTTATTGACTTTGGATGAAGCAGCTGAGGCTGGAGGGGTTGGTTTGATCACTTTTAGTGTTCTCCAGTATTTTATGGTTTTTTTTGGAGGGAAGACACAAGCTCCACTTGCTGTAACATCAACCTTTCTACATTCTGACAAGTTAATCAAAAGCCAGGCTGCTAAATGAGCAATCAGTGGCAATGTGCTGAATCACTGTCACCTTTAGTCTGCATTCATAGACAGCATTTTCCTTTTTTAGCTTTGCCTGCAATCGAAGCTGGCAATTTCTCACTCTGTTTGCCTTAAAAGACTTATTAGTCTGACAGAGGCAATCAGTTAAGAGTACTGCCAGAGCAGGCCTTGCTGCTTCCATGGTCCTATGCATCTTTTTCACCTGAAGGTTGGGGTTTTTTTTCACCTTGGAAGTGTTTTGTAACCTGCTAGAAGGAAGCTCAGTAAGGGTTTTATTGGGATTGTTCAGGCTGGAACAGAGGAGGCTGAGGGCAGAGCTCATTGCTCTCTACAGCTCCCTGACAGGAGGCTGCAGTGAGGTGGGGGTTGGGCTCTGCTCCCCGGGATCAGGTGGTAGAAGGGGAAGACATGGCCTTAAGTTGCATCAAAGGAGGTTTAGGTTGCAGACTCAGAAAAATTTCTTTGCTGTCAGAGTGGTCAAGGGCTGGAACAGGCTGCCCAGGGAGGTGGTAGAGTCCCCATCCCTGTTGCTGTGCAAGAAAGGTGTGGCCATGGCACTTGGGGACACAGTTTGGTGACCATGGTTGTGTTTGGTCTATGGTTGGACTTGTTCTTGGAGGGCTTTTCCAACTAAAGCCTTCCTGCTTGAAACTTTGAGGAAAAGAAAGTGGTGGCTCTGCATTTTTGCAGCATGCTGCTGGGAACAGGCTGGCAAACAGCATCTGAGTCACTGGGAAACTGGATTTCTCTTAATTGTCCTTCTTTGTTTCAGTTGGGTTTGGTGGTTTTCTTTTCATTTGGAATACAGGAGGGAGGAAACATGTTTAATCCATGCTGATAGAACTGGCATTTCATTAGAGGAGCTGCTCCTAATCAGCAGCTTCAAGCTGCTGGGATTACAATAATCATGTGGGCAGAAGTGCAGCTGAGGGAATTGCATCTTGTGATGCCTTCCTTCAAGGCATGTGGTCAGGTGCCTCCTGGCAGGTGGTGCTGCTATGGAACCCCAGCCAGGGAAATGCTGTTTCTGTCCTGGAGAAAGGTCTGATGAGGAGAGAGCCTTGAGTGATGGTTAGCAGTGAAATCCCAGTGTGGTGAGAGTTGGAAGTGATCTCTGGGGATCATCCAGCCCAACCCCCTGCCCAAGCAGGGCACCCCCAGCAGCTTGCCCAGCAGCACAGTGCCCAGCTGGCCTTGGAAACTCTCCACACAAGGACACTCCACAGCCTCTCTGGGCAGCCTGCTCCAGGCCTCCAGCACCCTCACAACAAACAACTTTCTCTTCCTGCTCAGATGCAACCTCCTGGGTTCCAGTTTGTGCCCATTGCCTCTTGTCCTGTCCCTGGGCACCACTGAGCAGAGCCTGGCCCCAGCCTCTTGCCTGGCACAGGTCCTTTAGCCGTTTCTGAGCATTGCTTAGACGCCCTCTGGGGCTGCTCTTCTGCAGGCTCAACAGCCCCAGGGCTCTCAGCCTTCCCTCCTTAGAGTGCTGCAATGCAAACAGAACAGGTAGGCTGGAAGTGCAATTTCCAGGAGAGCTTCCTGCTTGCTGTGCAGGGCCCATTCTGCTCTGGGTTTCAGAGCAATAAGGAATTTTCTGTGTGTATTGCTCTTGCTTTAAAAACTGGAAGCCAACAAGCTGCTGGAGAGAGCAGCACGTTGCAAGCAAGCCCTGAAAGAACCTGGAATTGCTTGTCCAGGCTCCAGTGGAACTGCAGCAGTGCACCAGGCAGTGCAGTTGTTGAAATGGGCACGGAACACTGACCATGATGATCTTAGTTTGAACTTTTTGACCCTGGAGATCTCTTCCAGCAGCAACAATTCTATCATTGTGTGAAATATTCCCATGCAGGCATCACGTGGGGTGGCTTTTGTTTCTGCCTTCCCCACCTTAGCTTTTCCACTCTCTCCGCAGAATTTCCTTCGCTGCCAGAACAACAAAACCAACTACAACTTGGTGTGTGAGACCCTGCAGTTCCTGGACTGTATCTGTGGGAGTACAACTGGTGGACTTGGACTTCTTGGTCTGTATATAAACGAGAAAAATGTGGCCCTGATCAACCAGACACTGGAAAGTTTGACTGAGTACTGCCAGGGTCCTTGCCACGAGAACCAGGTAACCCATCCAGAAACATCATCACTCCTCCTCCTGCAGCCACAGCCTGGGGCTTGCTTCTTGGTCTGCCAGGCTTGTTCTGTCCTCAACCACTGCTTTCACTGCCCATACTATTTGAACATGGAAAGACTGGAATAGGACTTCTTGAAGTCTTTGAGGACATTTGTGCTTTGAAGGCTCTTCTCTTTGTACACTCAGAGATGATAATGTAGAGCAAAACTGAACTAACCATAGTGGAGGTGACCAATCCCTGAAGGGATCCTGCAGGAAAGCTGCAGAGGGACTTCTGCATGAGGGTGTGTAGAGACAGGCCAAGAGAGAATGGTTTGAAGCAGAGCAGGGTTAAACTGGAACTGAGGAAGAAGTTCTTCAGTGTGAGGGTGGTAAGACTCTGGAATTGACTGCCCAGGGAGGCTGTGGCTGCCTTCTCCCTGGGGCCAGGTTGGATGAGGCCGTGAGCAGCTTAGTCTAGCTGAGAGGTGCCCCTGTCTGTAGAAGTGGAGTTGGAGCAGATGTTCTCTAAGGTCCCCTCCAACCTCAACCATTCTAAGATCCTCTGAAATTCCACCTATGCAAAAGAATTCATGAGGATCATCAACTCCTAACAGCTTCTCCCTGGTGTATGGGTTGTGTGGAATAACAACCTTTAGATGAAGATGTGGAGCTTGTCAGGAGAGCAGGAGCCAGCGAGCTAGTGGTGGTTTGTACCTTTCAGTTACAGTCTGAAAGCAGGGTTAGAGGCAAAGCAAGAAGGTTATGGAAATTCACATTCTTTGCTGAGGACTGAGGAAACAAACAAACTCTCCCTAATCTTGCTAGAGCAGAGGTTTTTCCTCACCTCAGTGTTCAGGCTGGATGCTTGGGCCATAAATGCTTCATTTATCAGCTGTGGTGCTTTCTGCTTCCTGAGCCTGCCTGGTGTCAGGAGGACAGGCCACAGCTGCAGACAGCAAAAGCCTGAGAGAAAATGTCCTCATCTTTTGTTGTTCCTCTGGCTTGGGGATTTCTGTTCTATTAACCACCCCAAACAGCCTGGCAGGGCATGAATCAGGGAGTGGGCTGGGTTGGAGGGGACCTCCAAAACTCATCCAGTCCAAACACCCTCTGCAGTCAGCAGGGACATCCTCAACTAGATCAGGCTGCCCAGAGCCCTGCTGAGCCTGACCTTATGTACCTCCAGGCATGGGGCCCCAACCGCCACCCTGGGCAACCTGTTCCAGTGTTCCACCACCCCTATAGTGCAGAGCCTGTTCCTAACATCCAATCTCAATCTCCTCTACTGTCGTTTGAAGCTGTTGCCCCTCCTGTCACTGCACAGGTGACTCTTCCATGCTGGCAGGGTCTCCAGCCTAGGCTACCCTCTCTCAGGGTGGACACTTAGTGACCCTTGGTGCCCTTTCTTTGAGCAGAACTGCATTGCCACTCATGAGTCCAACGGCATCGACATCATCACAGCCTTGATCCTCAACGACATCAACCCCCTGGGAAAGAAGAGGATGGACCTCGTGTTGGAGCTGAAGGCAAGTGGCTGTTGTGTGCCATGCACCGAGGCAGTGTGGTGGTTGCAGCCATGTGGGAGTTGGTTGCATCCCTCCATGCAGGAGAGACAGAAAGCTGAGGTGCCTGAGGGTGCTGCAGGCAGTGCCCAAGGATTGGTTGTCACAGAGGTTTCTCCTGAACGGTGACACAAGAGAGTAGCTTCAGGTGGGGACTGTGGCACGGAATGAGTGGTTTAGATCAGTTACAGAGTCACCATCAGAGGGTTAAGCAGAAGGGGGTTTAACCTGAATTTGCCAGGGAGCAGGTTTGATGGCAAGGGTTACTCTTGGCTTGGGGGGAAGTACACAAAGGAGAGTTCAGCTAGAACTGAGCTAGGCTGATTTAAAGAGACCCAAGAGGGTAAGGGGCACCCTCCCCTTGATTCATGATGTTCAGAGCAGAGCTTCTTGATTGCCAAACTCCTGATGGAGCTTGGGGACAGCTGGGCCCGGGCCCAGTCTTAGGCTTGGACAGCAGTTTATGTGTAATGGATGAAACACAGAGTAAGAAAACCCTTCTGTTAAATCACAAGGGTCAGAGTGGGCCCCCTTGCTTTCTAAACTCCTGGTGGGGCTAGGTCCAGCCTTAGTCTCAGCCTTGGACAGTGGGCTGTGTCTAACAGGTTGAGCTCCATGGATTCAACACACTGTCAGTCACGTCCTGAGGACCTGCTGTGAGTGAGGAATTTCTTCCCTTTGGGTCAGGAAGGATCTCTTGGGCAAGGAATCTCAACCCGTGGGAGCTGCCCTTGCTAAACCATGTCCCTCAGCACCACATCTTTGAATCACAGAATTATCCAGGCTGGAAAAGACCTCTAAGGTGATCGAGGCCAACCTCTCACCTAATCCTTCTCATTAACTAAGCCACAACACTACGTGCCTCATGCAGCCTCCTCTTAAATACCTCCAGAGATGGGCGCTCCACCACCTCCCTGGGCAGCCCATTCCAATGCCAGTCACTCTTGCTGTCAAGAACTTCCTCCTGACATCCAACCTGAACCTGCCCTGGCACAACTTGAGGCTGTGTCCTCCTGTTCTGTTGCTGGTTGCAGTCTTCTCCAGACTGAACACCTTCAGCTGCTCCTCTCCAGACCCTTCCCCAGATTTGTTGCCCTTCTTTGGACATGCTTCAACCCCTTAGTGTTCTCCTTGGAGTAGAGAGTCATGGAATTGCCTGGCTGGTGAAGGCTTTGGGATCTCTGAGTCCAACTGTAAGCTGACATCTGCCTGCTTCTGAAGTCTTTCCTGCCTTGCTCCCCTGCCTTGTGGTCAGTGTCTGGTTGGTTTCCGTTGCCGCCTCGCGCTGGCCGATGCTGGGCGAGGGCTTTATGATCCTAAATAAAAAATGCTCTTAGGCTCAATTAACATTAAACTTCCAAATTAAATACTTTTATTGGGTCTGCTTGTCACCCATGATGGATTTGAATCTGAATTGCTCCTATTAAAGCAGTCTGGTGCCTGGTGGTAGTTTCCCATTTCCTCCCTCTCTCCTCTTCGGTTGCGCTGTTAAAAGCAGCGAAGCACGTCTGGGTCTCCAGCCTTGGCCACCCTTTGATTTAATCAGCACTGTCTTCAGCAAAGCTGAGCTGCTTCATTTGGAGCTGAGAGCTTGTGGAGATGCTGCAGTGTCTGTCAAACAAACCACTGGCAGCACTGGCATTTGAGAAAGCCAAACCTTGGCTCGGGTTCAGCGGATCTCGGTTGGTAGGGCCTGGGAACTGAACTGGCAAAAAACACTCCTGAGTTGTGGGTCTCCAGAATTAGAGGAGAGAGAGTGCTTGGTGAGGTCTGACCAGAGAAATCATGCAGTGGGGCTGGCTGGGAAAATCTTTCTTTCCCATAACTCACCTTGGTAGAAACCAGCAGGGTTGGTGGCACTCACACTGGGTGCTCTTCTTTTTGACTCCTGGCACCGATTGCTGTTTTTCTCTCTTCCCTTCAGAACAATGCTTCAAAGCTGCTCTTGGCCATCATGGAGAGCAGGCATGACAGTGAGAACGCGGAGAGGATCCTCTACAACATGAGGCCCAAAGAGCTGGTGAGTCCCTGGCTCACTCTGAGGCCACCTACAGCAGCACTGGGGAGACTGGGACGGCTGTGCCCTCCCCTGGGAAGGCTGCGCCCTCCCCGGGTGTACTGCGAGAGCTCTGTGCATGGATTGCTGCCAACTGGATGAGCTCTCAGAGATCTGCTTGAGTGAGTGAAACATCCCCAGGGGCTGAGTCTGTCTTGTTCCCAGCCAACATGAGCAGTGATGGAGGGTGCAGTGAAGGAACATCATCTGATGCTATGGAACCCTCACAAAATCATGGAATCTCAGTTTAGAAGGGACCACAAGGATCATCTGATCCAGCCTTTCTTGGCTAAAGACAAACTGACTCAGCACCTTGTCCAGCTGAATCTTCCAAGTGTCCAATGCTGACAACTCCATCTCCCTGAGGAGATTCCAGTGGCTGATTCTGCCCTTTGTGAAGGGTTTGCACAAGAGACAGAGAGGGGACCCCAAATTTCTGGTGCCCTAGAAGCAGTTCAGCAGCCTTTGGGCTGGTTAACATTACTTGGTGAAAAGACAAAGAGCACATTCCACAGACACTAGCAGCCTGTCTTGGACTCTCTCCAGTAGTTCCCTGTCGCTCCTGAACTGGGGAGCCCAGAACTGAACCCAGAGACCTTACCAGGTCAGAGTAGATGAGAAGGAGAACCTCCCTTGCCTTTCACTCTGAGCTGTCTCTTCACTGTCACTTTAGGTGGAAGTGATAAAGAAGGCTTACATGCAAGGAGAAGTAGAGTTTGAGGATGGAGAGAATGGAGAAGATGTTGCAGCATCTCCAAGGAACGTGGGACACAACATTTATATATTAGCTCACCAGGTAGGTTTTCCACCTACAGCTGCTGCAGCACTGTGGCAGCAAGAGGTCTGCTTTGCCCTCAGGTTGAGTGGCTCAACTCTGAGACAAATTCCTTGCACCTTGTCTCTTTATCAGAGCAAATTCCATCCCTCGCTGAATCAGAAGATTCTGTACTGTAAGAAATTTGGGGAATTTTCTTGTATCATGGGAAGCAGGCAGGCTTCTCTCCCAAGTTTCTGAAGACACATGAGTCAAGTTCTTGGCAGAACTGGGCAGCAGTGTATTATTTTTCAGCTCTATCAGAGGATACTTTATACTCCCAAAGGAATTTTCTCTTAGATCAATGAAAGTGTCAGCAGAAAGCTCACCCTGGTTTTATGGCTGGTGTCACATTCTGCCCCTGTTGGAGTCAGTCAGGTTTGTTGTGGTGGTAAAATGTGATGATGGTAAGGTTATAAAAAAACCCAAACACTAGGGGAGGGAAAATTTATCATAAAATAGAAAAGGTTGGAGAAGACCTCTGAGATCATCAGGGCAAATACCTCTGTGGCTGTGAGGCTCTTGAGACCTTGAGCAGCTGAGTCTCATTGAGAGGAGTCCGTGTCTGTGGCAGGGAGGTTAGAGCTTAGAGACCTCTAAGGTCCGTCCCCACCTAAACTGTTCTCTGGACAGACCATGTCCTGGGATATCTAAACTTACTCCATATATTAGTGCTGCTGCAGCACCCAACTAGAGGCTTCTTGTTCCTACAGCCCCTGAGAAGGATCATCACTGCAAGGTGGATTTAGAGCATCCAGAAACCTTTTTGGAGCAGTTCTCTCTCCATCTGCTCTTCAAATGATGAAAATCATCTCTGCCATCCCTGCTTAGATGATTAGCACACCTTTTGAATTTGGGTGGGTGTGTAAGAAGGATAGACCCAAAGTGTGGAAAGCCTCCCCTAGTCAGGCAGAGGATGGGTAAAAGAGGAGCACAAGAGGACTATTAAAAACAGAGCAGATCTGAATCACGCTGCCTTGCTCCCAAAATAGAGCTGCATGGTGTCTGGTTGGAACTGAACAAAGCCTTCTGTCAACTTTGCCCTTTCCTAGCAACTGACTGAGTACTATTGGATTTTTAATTCCTTTAATTTTTTTTTTTTTTTTTTTTTTGTGATGCCAAAAAATCAGAACTTGAATATCACAGCAAGACATCTGGTGTCTCCCACTCCCTGTGCATTCCTTTCTTGCAGTTGGCTCGGCACAACAAGGAGCTGCAGAACATGCTGAAACCAGGAGGGCAGGTCGAGGGGGACGAGGCTCTGGAGTTCTACGCCAAGCACACGGCACAGATCGAGGTGGGGGCTGCTGGGAGGTGCTGGGGGGGGAAACCCGATTCACTGTGGGAAGGAGTGGTGCAGTGAACCACCCCTGGTGTTGTAGGATCAGAATTGGTGCAGGTGGAAAAGCCCTCTGAGATCATCCAGTCCAAGCAGCAACCCAACCCTACGGTGGCCAGCAAACCGTGACCCTATGTGCTGTGGCCACAACTTCCCTGAACACCTCCGGGGATGGGGACTGCACCACCTCCCTAGGCAGCCTGTGCCAGGGGCTGACCACCGATTCTGTGGGTTTTGGAGTGAACCCAGTAGCTGTGTGTGGACTGTCATCCCTGACACCAAGAGCTCTGTGTGCTGACTGCTTTATTTTCCTTTTCTTGACAGCCCCTGGGGGGGAAGCTATTTCTGAGCTGTCATGTGTGGGCTTTAAGAAGGAGCTTGAGCAGAGCTCTGTTGGCAGGAGGAAGTGTAACTTCACTTCTGTTCCTTTTTGGCCAGTGCTACTGCTGAATCCATGAAGTTTAGTGAGAGCTTTTGCTGTTCTTGCTGTATCAAGATGACAATTTGGCTGGAAGGGCAACCTGAGATGCTTTTATAAAGTGAACCAGGCACAGATCTGGGGAGCTCACAAACCTCTGCTACACAGCAGAGATACTACTGACTGTTCATATCACAAAACCACTGACTGCTTCAGGTGGGAAGGGAACCTTTAAAGGTCATCCAGCAAACCCCCTGCAGTCAGCATTGGCATCCCAAACTAGAGCAAGTTGCTCAGAGACCTAAATGACCTGATCTGGAATGGTTCCAGAGGTGGGGCATCTACCACCTCTCTGGGAAACCTGGGCCAGTGTCCTTATTGTGCAGAACTTCCTCCTGGTGTCCAAACAAACTCTGCCCTGCTCCAGTTCCAACCACTGCATCTTGTCCTATCCCCACAGTCCCTTCTAAAGAGTCTCTCCCCAGTCTTCCTGTAGGTCCCCTGCAGATACTGAAATGCAGCTCTTAAGATCTCCCCAGAGCCACCTTCTCCAGGCTGAACAACCCCAGCTCTCTCAGCCTGTCCCCACAGCAGAGGTGCTCCAGACCCCTGCTCATCTTCATGGCTCTCCTCTGGACCTGCTCCAGCAGGTCTTGCAGCTCAATGTGGGCTTGCTTTGGAAGGCAAATTCAATAAAATCTCTTCCAAGCTGCTGTTGTACCTCACTGTGTCTGAATTTTTACATCTAGCTTGAAAAGGGTAGGGGGAAGGAGAAAAAAAGCAGAGAAACTAAGAACTCCAAGCATGTCCAAAGCAGGGAGCACTCTAATGGGGCTGCCGTTACAGATCGTCAGGTCGGACCGAACCATGGAGCAAATTGTCTTCCCTGTGCCCAGCATCTGTGAGTTCCTGACCAAGGAGTCCAAGCTGAGGATCTATTACACCACGGAGAGGGATGAGCAAGGCAGCAAGATCAATGACTTCTTCCTGAAATCAGAAGACCTCTTTAATGAGATGAACTGGCAAAAGAAATTGCGAGGTAGGTTGCTGCCGGCGGCCTGGGTGCGTGGAGCGCTTCCGGCAGAGAGCTGAGGTCAGGTTCTCGGAGCTCGAAACGTTGACTCGGTAGCAGATGGTTCCCCAGTGTGGCAGCAACCTTGATAATGGTTTGCAAGAATCTACTCCTCTGCACGATGGCAACACGCTGCAAGGAAGTCAGGCTTGATGCAAGAGCAATATGGAGCCACTGGAGGAGGTCCAGGGGAGAGCAGTAAGGAGGATCGCAGGTCAGCTTTTTTAGGAGCCAGCAGGAAGGAGCAAGTTGGTGGAGGCTTAGCTGAAATGAGAAGGCTTTTGGTGGCAGGGAGAAGTGGAGACAGCAGAAGAAAGCAGAGATCTGTTGTCTCTCTCTGCACTGGATACAGGAAGCAGTTCCCTTGCATTGCAAGGAGAAGCAGGGCTGGGACGGTGCAGCATGGCCTTAGGGTAGCTCCAGCAACAAAGCTGCTTGAGAGCAGGTTAAATGTGCATTTTCCTAGTCATACTGAAAGGAGAATTCACCTTTCCTTTGGGCAAGGAGTAGGCTGGCAGGCAGACTGCTCAAGTCCCAGGCCTCTGATGCTTAAACCACTATTTCCAAGCACTGCTTTTCCTACTGGCAGCTAGGAAACCCCCTCCCCGATTCTGCTTCAATCCATGCAGTGCCTACCCACTTCCCCCAGTCAGCTTTTTAACTCATTTCTTTCAACATTATCTGCTTTTTAAAGAGTGATTTCTTGTTTTGCTAGAGATGAAAAGGTACACAGGAGGCTCAGACTCGGTGGGCAGGGATGAGTGGTCAGAATTTATCAACAGTGACCCTCTGCCATGTTCAGAGATAAAGCAACCATTTCCTGCTCAGGTCAACAGCTGACAGCACTGCTGTTGCCCATGCTTGAGTCACCTGAACTCCAGTTACTGGCACAAGGGCACAGACTGGTCCACAGCCACTTCCTACAGCAGATGTGAGAGTGAACGAATGTGGGAGTGCTGCTGTCAGCCACCAAACCTGCCTGCAGTGCCAGGCAAGCCAGGCCAGTGTGCTTAGCAAAGGTGGTCCCCTGAGAAAGATCTTGCTGGCACTCACTGTTGCAGGTCATAGGGAAAAACAGGTGAGAAGGGACCTCTGGACCTTCACAGAATCCCAGCACAGTGAGAGTTGGAGGAGACCTCTGGAAGTAATCTAAGTCTAACCCCCTGCCAAAGCAGGGCACCCACAGCAGCCTGCCCAGCAGCACAGTGCCCAGCTGGCCTTGGAAGCTCTCCACACAAGGACACTCCACAACCTCTCTGGGCAGCCTGCTCCAGACCTCCAGCACCCTCACAACAAACAAGTTTTCCTTTATGTTTAAGTGAAACTTGTATTCCAGATGGTGCCCCTTGTGCTGTCCCTGGGCACCACTGAGCAGAGCCTGACCCCAGCCTCTTGCCCCCCACAGCTCCTTTCTCTCTTTGCTGAGCATTACTCAGCTGCCCTCTGGGGCTGCTCTTCTGCAGGCTCTCAGCCTTTGGTGCTCCCAGAGCTGCTCCAGGCCCCTCAGCATCTTTGTAGCCTCCCCCAGACTCTCTCCAGCCTTTCCCTGTCTTTGTTGAACTGGGGAGCCCAGAACTGGAGGCAGTCCTCCAGATGTAGCTTGCTGAAGAGAACTGGTGGCTGCTGTGGGGCTCAGAATTGCTGCACTCAATTCTTTACTTTTGAGCCCCAGAATTTGTAATTTCATTTGTTCCCTAACCCTCACTGGGAGCTTCTTTCCCTTTGCTTCCTGATGTCTGCATATTACCTCCTTCCGAGAGGATAAATTCTTCATTCTTTCCTTTCTTTGAGAGCATTTTTAATAGATGTGAGGTTTATCTCCACTGCAGATTCCAGGAGTAGACAATTTGCTGCACAACAACCTGCAGGAACTAAAACCAGGGGGGTTTGCCTTGATGCTGAAGGAATTACTGCAAGGCAGCTTCTTAGTTGTCCTTGTCATCAGCTGGTCCACAACCACTTCAGAGAATGAATCTTTTTGCTTTCTGAGCCTCCTGATTCAGGCTGCAGAGATTATTAGAAGTGGGAGTCTCTTCAGAAGCAGCTTCTGTCTGATGCTTATGTTAAAGGTGCAGCTCTTGAGCTGTAGCCACAGCTCCGTGTTCATGTCCTTTGCCCACAGGGGAGGATTAGTTGGAGATGGGAGATGAGGAACAATTTCTGTGCTGCAAGAGTGGTCAGGGGCTGAAACAGGTCTGCCCAGGGAGGTGGAGTCCCCATCCCTGGAAGTGTGCAAGAAAGGTGTGGTCATGGCACTTGGGGACATGGTTTGATGGCCATGGTGGGGTTGAGTTGCTGGTTGGACTGGATCTTAGAGCTCTTATCCAACCCAAACTATTCCATAATTCTGTGAATCCTTTGCCTTAAAGCACTGTGCAGGAAACTGGAAGTGCCCCAGAGATGAAGAGCAATCAAACTTCAGGATAAGCCCTGACTGTTACTACTCCTGGTGCTCTGCTTCTGAGCTAAAGGAGCTTTGCTGGTGATGTTTTTGGACAACTCTTTATTTCTTTTATTCTATTTTTAATGCTCCATTAAGAATATCTTTTTTTTCCTCCTTTGCAGCTCAGCCTTTCCTGTATTGGTGTGCTCGCAACATGTCCTTCTGGAGCAGCATTTCCTTCAACCTGGCTGTCCTCATGAACCTGCTGGTGGCATTTTTCTACCCATTCAAAGGAATTCGAGGAGGTACTGATATTTAAAGTACAAAAAACTGTGTGAGCAAGCCAAATTCTATCCTCCACTTGTGTCTCTGCTTCCTTGTTAGCCTCAGTGGAGGTAGCAGAACAGAAATTGGTTGGCTCTTTTTTTTTTTTTTTTTTTTTCCCCTCCAGTTGCCTTGATGGAAATGGTGCTGCTCTGACTTCCTGGAGGCATTGTTAAGGGCAATGTAGAGCCATAGTTTTTTCTCTTGTGGAGTGTGTGTGTGAACCTATCTGAGGCAGACATCCACCTTTTAATTACTTGACTGATGCTCTCATTTAGTATTGAACTAAAAGATGAGAAATGTGATTTGATAATTTCCCTGAGCTTTTGCTCTGTCCACACAGTTTTTCTCTAGAGCTTTGGTGGTCATGGAGCACTTCAGAAGGCTTCAGAGTGAGTTTGGGTGAGGGAGATGACCCTGCCATGGCAGATGGTGTGGATGAGGGCAAAGTGACCTGGCTCATGCTGTTAGAAATGGATAGATGGATGGTGCAAAGAGAGAGCCCAGCTACCCTCTTTTACTGTTGAGGCTGTCCCTAGGAGCAAAGAGGAGCATGCTGGATGTGTCCCCTAGCTTAGGAGCAACCTGCCACTGCAAGGTCCCTTGCCAGCAGCTGAGTTTGCTGGCATTTCTGACATGAGCTGTGGGTTAAGGTGAGTGGTTCAGGTGGGATTGCAGCATCTTGCTCTAACAGGTCTGCTGGAAGTTGCTGTTGACCCAGCCTGTGGGGTGGGGTGACAGTGGTGGAGCCAGCTCACTGCATGCTCCCTGTGTTCAGCTGCTCTTCCTTACATCCAGCCTCTCCTAAGAGATGCACCCCAGGGCAGGGCAAGGGCTGGAGTCATCTTAGCAAGAGTCAGGAAACTTGGAGAGGTCTTCTTGTGGATGTTGCTGTGGTGTCTGCCGCTTGCCAGGCTGCTGTGGAGAGGCAGTGTCTTAGGTAGGAGCTTGTTCCACATCCATTTCATCTGGAGTGATTAAGTAGTAAAACCCCAGCAGTAAAACCTGCTCCTGGAGACTGTGATACATGTTCAGACCTTCCCTTCTGAGGTGCATGATGCATCTAACTGGCCCTGCTGTTCCTCTCTTTCTCTAGAGCTTCCCTCTGCACCTCTGGGTTCATTGCAGACTTCAGAACCCAAAGACAAGACAGCTCAAAGCTGAACATCCAACATCCAATGGTTGGACTTGATGGTCTTCCAGGTCTTTTTCCAACCACAGTGATTCCATGAAATTCTCAGCAGAGCCCTGTGTGTGTGGCACAAGAACATCTTCACCCCTTTGTGCAGCTCACCAGATAGCTGGGGTTGGGGAGAGCTGCGCTTCTGTCCCACAAGTCTTTGGTATGGTGGCCACAGCGAACTTGTGTTTGGGGTTCTGCATCCTGATAGAGCTTGTGAGAAGGTTCAGGATAATTTAGGCCAAAATCTGGTCTGAGAGAGGGAAGAGTCAGGCTGTACCTCTGCATCATACCCTGTGGCAGCAGACAGTGGGGGCACTGGGGTCAGGTCATGGGGCTGTCCAGATCCCATTCTGACCAGCAGCTGACTGAAAGGTTTTAAGCATGAGGAGCAACTGAATTTTGTCTTCAGTCTCCAAGACCCCAAACTAAAACTCCCAAGCTTGTGTTTGTGGCTGCTGGCAAAACTGGTGAAGATGTTGGTTGAGCTGCCAAGCTGCAGGACCAGAAGGGAATGGGTTGGTGTTTTTGAAGGTGCCCTACCCTGCATATTTGAAATGTTTTGTTTGTCACCATTTGGATAAAAAATCTCTTCCTCTAGGAGTTCCAAACCCAAATGAGAACCATAAATAAACACCTGGGTATATTTAGCTTTAAAAACCAAAAAACCTCTTCAAAGCAGAGTGTTTGGGGGAAGCTACTGGTGTTTTGGGTTGCTCAGACGTGGTGAACTGAGCAGCTGATCAGCATCTGACTGGAGCAGGAGCTGTAAAACTTCTGACTGGAGCAGCAGAAACAAAACTGGGTGCCTGGAATTGAGCACTGGAGTGGTGAGAATTGCAGGGGCAGGAAGAACTTCCCACCCTCATGAACTCCACATGCAGGCAGCAAGGCTTTGCTGGGTGTGGACAGCTGATCTTGAGTGAGCTTCATCAGCCAAGGGCAAAGACACTGCTCCAAGTCTGCTCCGAGTCCCCAGGAAGGAGATGAGCTTCAGCAGTAGTCTAGATGAAAGGACAGACTGGACCCTCAGCAGGTTTGCTGATGCTACTACACTGGGAGGAGTGGCTGTGACAGCCTGCCAGGCTGTGCTGCCATTCAGAGAGACCTGGGCAGGCTGGAGAGGTGGGGGAGAGGAACCTCAAGAAGTTCACTCTGCACCAGTGAAGCCACATCTAGAGTACTGGGTCTGGTTCTGGGCTGCCCAGTTCGAGACAGGGAAGTGCTGGGGAGAGTCCAGGGGAAGCCACAGAGCTGCTGAGGGGCCTGGAGCAACTCTGTGAGGAGCAAAGGCTGAAAGCCTGCAGAAGAGCAGCCCCAGAGGGCAGCTGAGCAATGCTCAGCAAGAGACAAAGGAGCTGTGGGGGGCAAGAGCCTGGGGCCAGGCTTTGCTCAGTGGTGCCCAGGGACAGCACAAGGGGCAATGGGCACAGACTGGAACCCAGGAGTTGCCACCTTAGCAGGATGAGAAAGTTGTTTGTTGTTTAGGTGCTGGAGGCCTGGAGCAGGCTGCCCAGAGAGGCTGTGGAGTGTCCTTGTGTGGAGAGCTTCCAAGGGCAGCTGGGCACTGTGCTGCTGGGCAGACTGCTGTGGGTGCCTTTTCTTTCATAGGAGGGTTGGGCTGGATGATCTCGAGAGGCCCCTTCCATCTCCTGCCATGCTGGGATGCTGTGCTTGTGCCCAAGCCTCACTCTTTCCTGCAGGCATTCACCTGTCTTGGGCCCCAGTAGGGTCTTTCTAGGTCATGACTTCCCCCTTCTCATGCTGCTGTGTGGTGAGGCCATTCCAAGCTGAGTGTTAGAGGCAACAGTTGAGGACTTCCTTAACTCCAGACGCTTTTGCAGGCCTGCTGGGAGCTGCTGAAACTTGTCACAGCAAAGCTGTTCTTGTGCCTTGGATGGCTTGGTGATAGCCACCTTGCTGTTCAGTCACCTGTGCCACTGCAGGAAGGATCCTTCAGGATCTGCCTTTCAGCAATTGCCAATTCATTCCCGAGTAGGCTTCTGCAGGTTTTTCCTCCCTTTCCCATCTCTGCTCTTCATTCCCACCCAGGTGGCTGCTTTGAGCTCTGCACCTTTTGCTGTTTGACAGCTTGGTGCTGCTCTGGGATCCCAAAGTCCCTCCAGACAGCAGAAACATCTGTTCAGTTGACACTTACTAAGTTTTAATTTCCATCATTCCTCTGCTGTCTCTATTAATCTGCTGTGATTTGGAACCAACCAAAAGGGCTGCTCGTGGCAGTCAGATGAGAGGAGTATTTCCTAAGCCTTCTGAGCTTGAGTGGGTGGAGGAGACTGAAGCCTTCACTGACTGTCTTGCTGAGCAGTCCTCTGAGTGTGTGCTTCTTAAAATGGTTTGGGTTGGAAGGGCCTCTAAAGCTCATCCAGTTCCAGCCTCCTGCCATGGACAGGGACACCTTCCAGTAGACCAGATCACTTCAGGCCTCACCCAACCTGGCCTTGAACATCTCTAGGCAACTTGGAGGTCTCCAACCTCTCAGTGTTCAGTTTGATCCTCAGTAGTGTGAGAATTTAGTGGACTCTGTGTTCTGGTGCTTGGAGGGCCCAGTGCCTGTTCAGACACATTCCAGCAGTGGAGTCCTCATCCCTGCAGGGGTTTCAAAGCTGTGGAGATGTGGTGCTGAGGGACATGGTTTGGTGGTGCCCTGGCAGTGCTGGCTTTGTTGTTAGACTCAATGATCTTAGAGGTATCTTCCCAGCAGAATGATTCTGTGATTTCTCTGGGCAGCCTGTTCCAGTGCCTCACCACCCTCGTGGGGAAGAATTTCCTCCTAATGTCTCGTCTAACTCCAGCTTCTTCCAGGCTGAAGCCATCACCCCTTGTCCTCTCACTCCATGCCTTTGTCAGAAGACCCTCCCCAGCTCTCCTGTACTCAGGTACTGGAAGGCTGCTCTAAGGTGTCCCCAGGCTGCACAACCCCAGCCTGTCCTCAGCAGAGCTGCTCCAAACTGCTGATCATCTTTGTGACTTCCTCTGGACCTGCCATAACAGCTCCATGCCCTTCTTGTGTTGGATGCTCCAGAGCCACACACAGCACCGCAGGCAGGACCTTACTTGCAGAAGGGCTGCAAAGTGCCATGAAATTTGAGGTCTTGCCCTTCAGTCTGCTGAGGAACCAGTTGCTTGAAGACAGACCCAGCCTCTTTGGCAGCCTGAAGGAGGAGATGTCTTCTGTTATACATAAATGCATAGTGAATTGTGTCTCCTCGGCAGAGGATGTTTGGTGGCTCCTTGAGAAGGGTATTTTTAGCAGCACAGGCTCCACATTATGTAAGCAGTCAGCCTCATGGGACAGCCTAAATAGAACCAGAAATAGCAAGAGATGATCAAAACTGGTGTGAGATTTTTTTGGCCAAAAAGCTTGACAGGAGGATCTGCTGTCAGTGTGGACCTGAAGGAATGTGGTGGCTGCCTTCACCTCCAGTGCCTCTGCAGACAGCACCAGCTTAGATGTTTCTCCTTTTCAGCATCCAAGGTGGATAAAGTCATGAACCCAAAACCGAAGCATCTTCTAAAAGTGGTGCTTCTCATTTCCATAAAGCTTTAGTAACAACTTTGTCATTGAAGTCTGCTGAAGGCATCAGGCTCAGCTGTTCCCCTTGGCAATCGGGAGCGGCTGAAGGCGGCGCCAAAGACGAGAGGAGATGGCACTTGGTGGTTTGGTTTGGGTTGGCTTCCTTTGGCTCCACAGAAAGTACTGAAATGGGGCTTGGTTTTCTTTTCTTCCCTCCACCCCAGGAACACTGGAGCCCCACTTGTCAGGCTTGCTGTGGACAGCCATGCTGATCTCTCTGGCCATCGTGATCGCTCTGCCCAAGCCGCACGGCATCCGAGCCTTGATCGCCTCCACCATCCTGCGGCTCATCTTCTCCGTTGGCTTACAGCCCACCCTCTTCCTGCTGGGGGCGTTCAACGTGAGTGCCCAGGGGGCTCACAGCCTGCCCAGCCTCATCTCACCTGCTCCTGAAGATGTCAGCCTGAAGGAGCTTGGGATGTGGTGGTGGAAGTGGTGGGAGGAGGAATTCTCCCTTTGGCCTGTTTTTAGCTGAAGTCCTTTCCTGCTGTTCTCTTAAAAGGGTCTGGAGAGGAGTAGCTGAGGGAGCTGGGGGTGTTCAGCCTGGAGGAAAGGAGGCTGAGGGGGAGACCTCATTGCTCTCTCCAGCTGCCCGAAAGGAGGCTGCAGGGGGATGGGGGTTGGGCTTTGCTCCCTAGCATCAGGTGATAGGAGGAGAGGAAATGGCCTGGAATTGTGCCAGAAGAGGGTTAGGTTGGAGATGAGGAACAATTTCTGTGCTGCCAGAGTGGTCAGGGACTGGCACAGGCTGCCCAGGGAGGTGGTGGAGTCCTTGTCCCCAGAGGCATGCAAAAAACCTTTGGACATGGCACATGGGGACATGGTGGTGTTGGGTTGTGACTGGACTTGACAATCTTAGTGTTCTTTTCCAACCCAAGCAATTCTGTGATACTGTGAGTGACAATGCAGATTGGAACACAGGAAGTTCCACTTAAACACAAGGAAAAACCTCTGTAAGGGTGACAGAGCTCTGGAGCAGGCTGCCCAGAGAGGTTTTGGAGTCTCCTTCTCTGGAGACTCTCAAACCCCACCTGGATGTGTTCCTGTACGACCTGACTTGGCAGGGGGTTGGACTCAATCTCTGGAGCTCCTTTCCAACCCCTACCATTCTCCAGCTGGATCCTGGGTCTCCAGGCTGGCTGCCTCTGAGGTTTCACTCAGTTTTGTTAGAGTCCAGAGCCAGCTCCCACCCCAAGCAGATATGTCAAGAAGCCTCTGTGACCCTGGCAGAGCAGGGTGTTGGCTCAGACCTGTCTCCACTGGGTGACTAAGCTCTGGTATTTTGGGGCTTGTGGAAGATTGACCAAACAAAGCATTTCCCAGATGCCTGTCTGCAGCCTACCTGCCAGCCAAGAGCTGACACCAGCACTTCTGCTGCACTCGTGTGTGGCCTGAGCGTGCAGAGCTGAGCCACCAGAGAACTGCAGTCGTGCTCCAGCCCAGACACTTGTGGTGTTCTCCTGTGGCCAGTGAGCTGAAAGGGTTCTTCTTGGATTGAGTCAACAGGAGCTGTGCAGAGATCTCTTCTCAGAGTCTTTGTTGTCAAGTGCCCAGCTTGCAAGTGCATCCTGGACATGGGGGTGTTGCTTGTGCCCGGGTGGCCAAGAAGGCCACCAACATCCTGGCTTGGACCAGGGATAGCATGGCCAGGACAGGAATTGTCCTCCTGTCCTGGGCACTGGTGAAGCCACACCTTGAGTACAGGGTTCAGTTTTGGGCCCCTCACTCCAAGAAGGATACTGAGGGGCTGGAGCAGGTCCAGAGAAGGGCAACAAATCTGGGGAGTGTCTGGAGAACAGGGCTGGGGAGGAGCAGCTGAGGGAGCTGGAGTGGGATTGTTTAGACTGGAGGAAAGGAGGCTTATGGGAGACTTTCTGGCTCCTGAAAGCTGGGTGGATGTTGGCCTCTTCTCCCAGAGAAGTGAAAAAGCAAAAAGAAACAGCCTCACATTGCCCTAGGGGAGGTTTGGTTTGGGCATGAGGAACAATTTCATCGCTGAAGGGGTTGTCAAGCTCTGGAACAGGCTGCCCAGGGCTGTGGTTGTGTCCCCATCCCTGGAGCCATTTTAGCCATGTGGATGTGGTGCTGAGGGCCACAGCCAGTGGTGAGCTGGCAGTGCTGGGGTAGAGGTTGGATCTCTTCCAAACAAAGCAATTCCTTTTGTTCCCTGTGGGGCTGATGGCTGCTGCTGTGCAGGAGGAATCCTGGGTGCAACTACTGAGGGAATCTGGAGCTCTGGTTGCTGACACATGATGGGGATGCTTCAGAACATCAAAGGCTGCTGCAGGCTCAAGAGTTCTTTGCCTGCAGAAAGTGGGGAGCTTAGAACTGGACAAAGTGGAGTGCTTAGAACAGGGTCAGTTTGGGGTTTTTAGGAAGGTTTCATTTCCTCTTAAACACTTCAACTTGATGCTCTTCAAAAGCAAGCTGGAGCCAGGTTGTCAGTGCCCACATTTTATTGGCCATGTGCAGTGGCAGTGCCTCAGCTGCGCAGGAAACTCAGCAGAGAGCAGGCGTTGAGAGAGGTGTGAAACACCAAAGATCAGCAGGGCTGTTGCTGCCATCGTGGAGCAGAGTTACCTCCAGCTCTGAAATTTCCCTCTCTTTCCTGAAGACACTCAGACTCCTGACTTCTTAACTCCTTTGTCATTCATCCTTCCCCAGGTTTGCAATAAAATCATCTTCCTGATGAGCTTTGTGGGTAACTGCGGAACCTTCACTAGAGGATACAAAGCGATGATCATGGACGTGGAGTTCCTCTATCACCTGCTGTACCTCCTGATCTGTGCTCTGGGCCTCTTTGTCCATGAATTCTTCTATAGCCTGTTGGTAGGTGTTCTCCTGGTCCTCAGTGTTTGGGGAGTCCATCTGGGACACACCTGGGTGGGTCAGACACCAGGGGTTAGCGGCACACTCAGTGCTGTCTGCTCACTGGTTGAACTTGATGATCTCAAAGGCCTTTGCCAGTATAAACAATTCCATGACTCTGTGCCAACATGTCCCGTGCCACCAGGGGTGCTGGTAGCAGCCATGGGTGACAGCCTTTGCCCTGTTCACTGTTCTTTAGCTCTTTGACTTGGTGTACCGAGAGGAGACCTTGCTGAACGTCATCAAGAGTGTCACTCGCAACGGCCGCTCCATCATCCTGACTGCTGTTCTTGCCCTCATCTTGGTCTACCTGTTCTCCATTGTGGGCTACCTCTTCTTCAAAGATGACTTTATCCTGGAAGTAGACAAGCTCCCTAATGAAACATCATTGCCAGGTTGGTGCCAGCCACTCGTTTGGTGGTGAAGAGCACGAGGGGATTACCCCGGGGTGTGCTGAGTGTCTTCCACCTTCTGCAGGATGCTGATTGCCTCAGCAGTTTTGACAACTTCTGTCTTACCAAGGACAGTGTTTAACTGGAAAACAGAATCAACTGGCTGGGGCAAACAGCCCAATCTGCTGCAGCAACCAGAGGGGTGGGGAGGAGGAACCCATGGAGATGGCATTTGGGCCCTTCTGCACATAGCTGAGATCTCTGCCCTCGCTGTTTGCTGAGGTTTGCCACTTCTGCTATACCTCCACCCTCCCCCACTTCAATTGCAAGCTTTAGGCAGAACATGGTGAAAAAGAATGCACTGGGAGATTGAGTTCTGCCAGATCTCAACTGCTTGGATGGGTTTTTAGTGGTGGACTTCAGTGTCAGCACCACAAAAACAAGTCCTGCATCTAAAATAAGCGACTGATCCTAAAGGAGGGACATCAGGAAGGTGCTGCTGTGGCAGTGGAAGTTTCTCTCTCTCAATCACTTTAGCTTTATAGACTCTGTGAACCCCCCTCAGATACTTGCAGCAGCAGACTTCAGTGCTGGCCTCAGGCTGCTTCTTGTAGGTTAAAAACTGGAGGGTTTCACCCTGCAGCATGAAGCTACTCACTTAGTGGGTGGGAAGCACTGGAATGAAATCAGTCAGAGGAGAGGTTTGGGGTTTGACTTCTGTGTGACACTTGAGCTGTTCAACCACCTATTATTGGGTATTCCTACTCTTCTTCCTAATTTACTGCCAACCCTGTGAGAGACCCAAACCTCCCTGACCCTTTGTGCCAACCCTGTGAGAGACCCAAACCTCCCTGACCCTTTGTGCCAACCCTGTGAGAGACCCAAACCTCCCTGACCCTTTGTGCCAACCCTGTGAGAGACCCAAACCTCCCTGACCCTTTGTGCCGACCCTGTGAGAGACCCAAACCTCCCTGACCCTCTGTTTCATGTTTCTGTGCAACTGGAGAGTGCTAAAGACACTTTGTTAGAAGGCAATAGGTTGGCTTTGAGACTTGAAAGACAACTTGGAGGGCATCTCTACAATTTACTGTGCACTACGACACAATCATTTGGGAACAACCTCCATGGCTCCCTCAGATTTGGAGCTGATGCAAAATAAAGGCATGGCTTGGGGTCTTTAATTTGTGGCACTGAGAGGAATTTCAGCCTGGATTTGTGGCAATAGGAGGAATGTTGTTTGAATTTAATATTGTTCTGTAAATATTGTGCCCTTAAACTCCAGATCCTGTTCTGGATCTGCCTGTTAAGCACATGCTGGATTTGGGGAGTACCTCAGTATCTGGAAGTCACCTTGCAAAATGTTGATTTCTGAGTCATCCTTTTCTGGTTTTAGATCGCACAGAGGCAGGTGAGACCATGACTGGAGAGTTTCTCTACTCAGATGTCTGCAAAGCAGGCAGCAGTGAAAACTGTTCCTCCATCATCCCTTCAGACCGTGAGTAGAGCTGCAGAGGGACTGTGTCCAGAGGCCTGCAGGGACAGGACAAGGGCAGTGGTTTGAAAGGAGAGCAGAGCAGATTGAGATTGGATGTGAGGAACAAGTTCTGCACCAGGAAGGTGCTGCAACACTGCAGCAGGGTGCCCAGGGAGGTAGTTGAGGTCCCATCCCTGGAGATATTCAAGGTGAGGCTGGACAAGGCTGTGAGCAACCTGCTCTAGTGGAGGATGTGTCTGCTGAGTGCAGGATGAGCTTTGGAGGCTCCTTCTAATCCAAACCCGTCCTTGACTCTCTGAATTCAGAGCTCACACCCTGAGTTTTCAAAATGATTCTAATTCAGCACCTTAATTCAATAAAATGATAATTGAGTTTCAAGTCCTGTGTAGCAAACTTGGGAACCAAGGTGTCATGAAACAATCTAACTTGGAACAGGATTCATTTAGGCCAACAGCATAAAGAACTTTTGTATACAAAGTGATTAGAGACATCTAGAACTTAGCCATGCTTGGATAAAACAGTCCAGCTCTTTAATTTTCTGTCTTATCACTTAGAGTGGGAAGTTCTGCACTTTATCTCCTTCCCTAGTTTATTGTTTTGAAACATGAAGCTATTGAAAGTGATGTCACAGGACAGTACCCTGAGAAATACAGAGTGGGTTGGGTTGGAAGGGACCTTAAAGATCATCTAGGTCCAACCCCCTGCCATGGGCAGGGACACCTTCCACCAGCCCAGGTTGCTCAAGGCCTCATCTTCCCTGACCTTTAACACCTCCAGGGAAGGGACATCCACAGCCTCCTTGGGCAACCTGTGCCAGTGTCTCACCACACTCAGTCTCAAGAATTTCTTCCACATCTCTGGTCTCCATCTCCCCTCTGTGGCTTTGTCAGCATTATTCTGTCTACCTAACCAAGGAAGCTGTTTTCAACATCAAGGCAGGAAGTGCTTCAAGGATTAAGTAGACAAGAGTAGGTTTGGGCAGGGGGGGAAGGGTTTGAGATGAAGAAAAGTGCCTGCAGGACATCGTAGCACCACCACCAGCCTCGGACTGGGTATTGAAACATTTCAGTTTTATTCTCAAGTAAATGTGATTTACTTTGCAGAGATTGATGGTGCTGGCTGTGAGAGCCAGACAGAGCATCATTATTCCTGTTGGAAGTGAACTCTTACATGGTCAGATGCTTCAAAGGTCAATAATGGCCACAAGCCCATGTCTGCAAGAGGAGAGGGCTCTGTTTTGCTCAGCTGTCCTCTTTGATAAACTGTGATCGAATGTGGATAGAGGAATGGCTTTGCTCAGCTGCAGAGTGCTGCTTACACACTGCCTGCAGGGAGGGGAACTCCACAGGTCTTTTTATATTCCAGAATCCCACCGTGGTGGGGTGGGAAGGGACCTCTGGAGATCAACCAGTCCAACCCCCCTGTGAAAGAAGGGGCACCCACAGCAGCTTGCCCAGCAGCACAGTGCCCAGCTGCCCTTGGAAGCTCTCCACACAAGGACACTCCACAGCCTCTCTGGGCAGCCTGCTCCAGGCCTCCAGCACCCTCACAACAAACAACTTTGCCCTCTTCCTCTTCACATGGAGCCTCCTGAGTTCCAATTGGTATCCATTGCCCCTTGTGCTATCCCTGGGCACCACTAAGCAGAGCCTGGCCCCAGCCTCTTGCCCCCCACAGCTCCTTTGTCTCTTACTGAGCACTGCTCAGGCCCCTCGGCAGCTCTGTGGCTTCCCCTGGACTCTCCCCAGCAGTTCCCTTTCTCTCTTGAACTGGGGAACCCAGAACTGGGTCAAGTACTCCAGATGGGGCCTCCCTAGTGCAGAGTAGAGGGAGAGGAGAACCTCCATCAGCCTGCTGGTCTCACTCTTCCTCATGCACCCCAGGAGCCCATTGACCTTCTTGCCCATGAAGCCGCATTGCTGGCTCCTGGGCAACTTGTCCACCAGCACTTCCACTTCCTTCTGCACAGAGCTGCACTGCTGCAGGTGCTTATTCCTCCCCAGGTGCAAGACTCTATATCTGCCCTTGTAGACCTTCACAAGGTCCCCTCCACCCAGCTCTGCAGCCTGTGCAGCTCTCACTGAGTGTCAGCACAGCCTGATGAGGTGTCCAATGATGCCCACCTCTTTGGCCATTTCTCTCCCACCTTGGGTTTTGGCTGTTTGTGGATTGCAGAGGGATTTGAACCTTTCTGAGGCTGTCTGTGGGCAGGTGGGATCTGCTCATCAGCATTTTGGTGATGGAATGGAAGTCCTGAGAATTTCAGTGGATGCAGAGGGGAGGGTATGAGATGAGGTATTTAATTCTAATCGTTCTGCCCCTGAAACAGTGGAGCTGGAGGCTGCAGCCAGACGAAGAGAGGGTCAGAAGCAGAGTGGTATTTTTACAGGAGAAGGCTGTTTCCCTCAGCAGTGATATTTTAGCCATTTGAGAACTACAAGTGGAAGTTGCCATTTTGAGTGGAGCCCAAAGGCTGTGCAATCTGTTAGGCACCAAGGGAGAGTGTCAGAGGCAACACTTTGTCCTCTGAGCTGTCAAAAAGCTAGGATTCTGTATAAACAGGCATCTGGTGAGCTGAGCTGTGCATGCTAACAGAAATGGAAAGAGATTCAACCAAGTCCAAGACAGCAGTTCAAGCACAAAAGAAAAGTCTGCTGGTGGGGAGAGGAGGGCAGAAACCTGCTGCCGTGGTTGGCTCTTTGCAGGAGCTGAGGAGGTTTGTAGAACACCGGCTGGAAATCCTGCAAAGTTTCCAGCACAACGAGGACAGGGAAGTGTTTGAAAATTATCAGGGGAGGCCTTGAAGATGATCAGAGGGCTGGAGAACCTCCCCTAAGGGAACAGGCTGTAAGGGACTGCTCAACTTGGAGAAGAGAAAGCTCCAAGGAGACCTCAGAACAGCTCTCCATTACCTGAAGGGGCTCCATGAGAGCTGGGGAAGGGCTTGTGACAAGGGCTGGGAGTGACAGGAGGAGGGACAATGGCCTGGAGCTGGGAGAGGGGAGGCTGAGACTGGAGATGAAGAAGAAATTCTTGAGAGTGAGGGTGGGGAGACACTGGCATAGGTTGCCCAGGGAGGTTGTGGATGCTCCCTTTGTGGAGGAGTTGAAGGCCAGGCTGGATGAGGCCTTGAGCAAGCTGTGCTGGTGGGAGGTGTCCCTGCCCATGGCAGGAGTTGGCGCTGGCTGGTCTTGAAGGTCTCTTTCAACCCAACCCATCCTGTGATTTGCAAAGAGGGGAGAAACCATGAGCAGGAAAGAATGGGGGGAGCGAGTGGAGCTGGTCTCCTGGCCTTTGGGAACGTGTCTTTGCTTGCTGTGCTCACAGAGGTGCTGGCTGAAGAGCTGGAGGAAGAGAACAAGGAGCATACGTGTGAGACGCTGCTGATGTGCATTGTTACTGTACTGAGTCACGGCCTGCGCAGTGGGGGTGGAGTAGGTGATGTGCTCAGGAAACCATCCAAGGAGGTAAATCAGCACTGGCTGGGGGCGGGAGAGAGGAGCAGGGAGGGCTGGGGGAGCTGGCTGTGGCGGGGGGAAGGTCTGTGTGGTGCCTTGGCACACGGGCAGGGTATGGCAGGGCGGGAAGGGAGCGCGTGTGACAGGCGGCTCCATCCCTGAGGCAGTGGATTAAAGAGCAGGCTCTTCACACAGCCTTCTCCCAGCCTCCAGCAGGCCTGCTTTGAAGCTTGAGGCCTGTCCAGCATCCAGCCCAAAGGAACAGCCAACAGTCTACAGTCTGTGCTTTGGCACTTCAGCATCTGCAGGAAGAAGAGAAGCATGAGCTAGGGAAAGAGCACCAGGAGGGAGCAGCTGGGAGCTGGCGCTCTGCTAGCGGCAGCAGTTTGTGGGGAGCATCCCTAGGGAAAGGTGAAATGTGTAAAACAGGGACAGGGAGCAGGATGGGTTGAAGTTGGGACTGTGGGGAGGATGGATGTTGTTTGGGGCCCTCACTAGAGAGGGAGGACCAGTCAAAGCAGCAGGGCTATTTTGTTAGACTTGTGCCCATAGAGCTGCTTCTGTGCCCATGTGAGTTTCAGGCTGTCCTCCCTCTGGTCCTCCCCCAAAACCACATTAAGGGCCAAAGACCAGTCTGGGTCAGAGTGGATCTCTTCTGTGCTACTTGCAGTTCCAAGGTGTTTTCTAATATTTTAGCCTATTTCCAGCTGAGAGTGGTTCAGAAGTTGCATCATTCTTATGAGGAGTTGGTGCCCAACAGGCAGAGTGATTCTGAAAAGGGGGGAGGGGGTTAAGTTTTGGGGTATTCAGACCTGCAGTAAACTTGAAATGGGGACAGAGAAGTCCAATTTAGTGTCCACACAGCTGGTTGCTAGCATGAATGCCATAGATACCACCAGTCTCCAGCAGAAAACTTGATGGTCAGCACCTTACTGTAGCAATCTGGAAGACTGATATGAGGATATCATTTGGGGGCACGGCAGGGGTGAGGGGAGAACAAACTTCAGGGTGAGGTGGGGAGAGGCCAGACTGGGACACAGTTAGCAGAAAGAGCATCCTGGTAGCTGATTAAGGAGGTTTCTCTTTTAGTGATCTTGCATTTCAGTTTCCCTCAAGGTTTAGGGTTGAAAATGAGGGGAGAGCCTCAGAAATGGAGACTGAAGGGAGAGGTTGTGGGACAGCAGACTTTGAGCTGGGAGAGAGGCTTGGGAAGGGTTGAAAGTGCACCCATTTGGGTTGTTAATGATTGAAATCTGCGCCTTGCAGGAACCTCTCTTTGCTGCTAGGGTGATCTATGACCTGTTGTTCTTCTTCATGGTCATCATTATTGTCCTCAACTTGATCTTTGGTGTGATCATCGACACTTTTGCTGACCTCAGGAGTGAAAAACAGAAGAAAGAAGAAATTTTAAAGACAACTTGCTTTATTTGTGGTAAGTGCAGAGAGACACTGGAGAGGCAGAGAGAACAGGAGTCTGGAATCTCTGCCTGTTCCTACCTTGCATTCCTCAGCTGATGTTCTCAGGAGCCTGGCAGCAGGAAGGCATGGGCAGTGCTTGCTCAGTTACACCATTTTCCCTCAACTCCTCAGCTTGCTCCTCCTGTGCTTCAAAGAATACTTTCCTCTTGGAATGGGAAGGATTTTTAGAAGTAGACTTTTTTTTTTTTTCCCCCTTCCTTCCAAGGATGCAGAACATTGAGCAGCACCTGTGGGAGGGTTTTTTTTCCCCCAACAGTAGCTTGGGATTTCAACTGCTGAGCCTTTGAGCCCAGCGTGGTGAAATGACATGGTCACGCCAAAGTTGCATAACTCCCAGACTGACAGAAGTAACCTTTGGAAGTTTGCAGCAAAGCAAATGTTGCTTTTTGGTATCATTTTGCCTAAAAATAGGAGCTGTGTTACGAAATCCAACAAGCTGATTGCAGGGGTGGTAACTACCTTGGGGTTTTTTAACCCCATGCTTTCTGTTAGGCACAGTGTGAGCAGTACCAGCAATGCCTTCTTCCATTAGTTGGAGTTTATACCACCTATCCCTGCTCATTAAAAATGCTCAAGTGTAGAAGTTTTATTCTTAGAGCTCCTGTTCTTGGTGGTAAATTCTCCATTTTCTCCTGCAGGTTTGGAGAGAGATAAGTTTGATAACAAGACAGTCACCTTTGAAGAGCACATTAAAGAGGAGCACAACATGTGGCACTATTTGTGCTTCATTGTCTTAGTCAAAGTAAAAGATTCAACAGAATATACAGGACCAGAGAGTTACGTGGCAGAAATGATCAAGGTGAGTTTGGAGTTGTGCTTATTTTTGCTCTTTTTTTTTTTTTTCCCCCAACCTGGATTAGAGCAATCTGTTGGAATATTTGGGAAATAACACTCTGGTTTATTTTTTTTGTAAGCAACCACTTGGAGTAAAGCTCCAAGAATGGCCTTTCCCTCAGGAGCACCCTCTAAAGATAACATATTTAAGATGTACTTGGCAAGATGACTTGATGAAGGCCTTGATGTTGATGGCAGCACCTGGCAGGGTGCTGCAAATGGATGGTGGAGGCAGGGACTCTGGTGGGAGCCAGCATGTGCTGTCACATGGCTGTTTGCATCCTTGAGGTCCCTTCCAAACTTACCATTCTGTGGTCTGCATGACCACAGCTTCTCAGCCCCTAACACTCCTCTGTGAGTGTGCAAGCAGGTGGCAGTGAGTGGTGACAACCATGGAGTCTCCTTGCTTGAGGAGGGAAGATTCAGACTGAACAGCAGAAAGAAATTCCAGTGAGGGTGGGGAGACACTGGCACAGGTTGCCTAGGGAGGTTGTGGATGCCCCCTCCCTGGAGAGGAGTTCAAGGCCAGGTTGGATGAGGCCTCGAGCGACCTGGGCTGGTGGGAGGTGTCCCTGCCCAGGGGCTTGGAACTGGATGCTCTTTGAAGGTGCCTTCCAACCCAACCCAATCTTTAAATCATGTGAGAAAACAAAAAGCTACTTGGTTTGGAAAAACTAATGTTGACAGGAGGAAGTTTTCCAGCTGGTGGAGGAGTCTGAAGTGTAACAAACAGCTCATAACCTGTCCCAGGATGGATCCCAGCATGGTAGGAGTTAGAAGTGGACCTCTGGAGATCTTCAAGTCCAACCTCCTTGCCAAAGCAGCTCCATTTAAAGAACCTGTCTTAAACTGTCTTGTAGGATTTGTTGTCATATGATTTTTAGCTTATTCCTGTAAGAGAAAAAAACCCCAAACCACACACACCCCCATATAATTAATATCTAGTCAATTGTGAGGCCTTTTAATGAGAGAATTAATTGAATGAGCCTCTGCCAAGCTGCAGGTTCAGAGCTGCTGGAATTAGATCCTAAACCCCAATTACTAATTTGTGTGCCTTGCTGGCTGGCTGGCAAGAGCTGCTCCTGATTTCTAACACTTCAATTAGTGATGTCTTTATTTGCCTTCAGATGAATAAACAGCAGAGCCCTTTTCTTGTGTAGCGTTGGGAGTGCAGGGGGAGGTGGGGCGGGGCACAGCCTGCCTTGAAGTGGTCAGTTTGCCGTGGCCAGGTCACTGTGTAAATCCCACCAGGAGCTCTGGGAGGTTAACCACGTTACTTTGGGGTCACTACAGTGTGTGTCCTAGTTGTGGATTTCTGCCTCTGTAATGAGGGCTTAAAGAAATCTTGTGAGCAGTCACCTGATGGAGGATTAGCACAGTGAGATAACGAAGTACATCGCTGCTGCTTTCTAGTCTGCCTGATTATATTGCTGCCTTTCTTCATCCCACCACTACCAGCATGACTTCAGGGGGTGTTAGGGGGGGAAGCACTGGGCTCTTGAAAATATTTCTGCTTCTTAAAGACGACTGAAGTTTGTTTGTTTGTTTGTTTGTTTTGGTGTTGCCTTAGAAGCAGCTTTTAGAAGGCAGAGGTTCGGCTGATAAACAAATTATTATTTCAGGTTGGCAGATCAAATTAGATCACCAGAAAGTGAAGATGTGTGCAACAAACACACAATCTGGAGAGCTTTTCTCAGAATTCCCATTCATAGGAGTGTCAGCAATGACTAATTGCTGCGGTGCTGAATGGGGATGTGGATAAATGATGCACAGAGCAAGTGCCTCACGCAGATGCAGTTTTGTGTAACTCCAGGTAGAGGTTGGGAGGCTGGCTCCTAGTCAGGGCTGTTTTGCATTTCATGAGGCAGTTTTCAATTGAGAATACCAGCAGGGCCTCTCTGCAGTGCTGTTGAAAGCATGGGAGAGCCACAGGAGCCTTGCAATGGGAAGGGGAATTTGGTTTGCACAGCAGTAGTCTGCCACGACCCAGGGCAGCTCAGGCTGCTGCTTCCCTGACGCCACAGTTCCCAGCAGCATTTTGCAGTCTGCTTGTTCCTTGGGACTGTGCTGGCAAAGCTGCCTCTGAAAAGCAGCAGCAGTTTCTTTTAGCAGGAAAAACATCCTTTGGTACCCTAAAACATCTGAGCACAAAGCGTGAAGGATGTGCTTCTCCACCAGACCTGTTTTAAATGGTTCACTGGCCACAGTGGTCCCAGGCTGGTGGTTGGACTTGGTGATCTCAGAGACCTTGTCCAACCTGAACAATTCTATGAAATACTTATGGAAGAGTCAGGAATCCTTTCCTGGGCCTGAAGTTAGGAGTTAGCTAGGAGTCACCTGGGACATAGTTATCTTTCACTCAAGCCTTCTTTCTTATCCCACGAATCTAAAACAACAGGAAAAAAAGTCTTATATGGGTCACTGGTTCCAAAGTTGGAGGCTAACTCCAGATATGGTCCCAAAGCTGAGAGGTTGACCCATTAAAGGTGGTCCCAAAGCTGAGAGGTGGTTGACCCATTAAAGGTGGTCCCAAAGCTGAGAGGTGGTTGACCCATTAGAGGTGGTCCCAAAGCTGAGAGGTTGATCCATTAGAGGTGGTCCCAAAGATGGAGGTTGACCCATTAGAGGTGGTCCCAAAGCTGAGAGGTGGTTGACCCATTAGAGGTGTTTGCATTTGAATGAGAACCTAGGATTCCTTAATATCTGCAGCTTCCAGAGCCTCCTGGAGAGCCTGCTTCACAAATCCAGGTATGGTTTGAGTTGGGAGGGACCTCTGGAGCTCACCCAGTCCAACCCCCTGCCAAAGCAGGGCACCCACAGCAACTTGCCCATCAGCACAGTGCCCAACTGGCCTTGGAAGCTCTCCACACAAGGACACTCCACAGCCTCTCTGGGCAGCCTGAACAGTTGGATTTCCTTTGCTCATGCCATGGTTGGATGCAGAAGGGATTCTCTCCCCACATGTTCAGTCTGAAGGTGGCACTCTAAGCTCTTTGATGATGCCCAAGATAGGGCACATCTCTTCCCTGGGCTGTTAGGTGGTACCACTGTTCCAGTTTGTACCCATTTTTAGCAGTTGAGGGTGGGAAGCCACAGCATGTTCCAAATCACCACCACGATGCTGAGCAACACCTCAAAGCAACTTCACCTTGGCTCTGACTCCCAGCAGAGTCTCTCCACAAAACTTTGGGTTTCTGCTTTTTGCCTACAGTAAAAAAATAAAACCAAAAAAACAACCCCCAAATGAAACAAATAAATGAAATATTGCCTCTGCCAGTTAGTGTTTGTGGGTTGTTCCAACACCAGAAAGCAGTAAGAAAGAAAAAGCCTCAACCAACAACCAAATTATGAATTTAGGGCACTAAAATATTCCCCATCAACTTGTGAGTTGCATCCCGTGCTGCTTGTGCAGAGCTTTAAAGATATTTTAGGCACTGTGGTATCAAAAGGATCCTGGACAATTTCACTGATGCAAGTTAGTGAATATTCAGGAGCTCGAAGAGTGGATCTTGAATTTTTATGTTTTCTTCTCTAAAAATAATGTGGATAGAAAGGCAATTTTGAGGCTAAGCTGCTCCACTGGAGGTGGCAGTGCTGAATTTTGCTTGTGGAACTCATCTTGTAGCCTGCAGGAATCTGACCCAGCATAAAAAGAGATCCTGGCCTTGAAAAAACAGTGGTGACCCAGAGTTCTGGAGTGAATTTTGTGGTTTTTTGATGGGTAGGAGCTCATGAAGTTCCAACTCGGTGTGCAGAGAAGCCCACAGCTAAACTTGGGGCCAGACTTGAAGCTTTGGGTGTTGAACTCTCTAAGCCTGGTCCAAATAACAATTAACAATCCAGTGACCTGGCAAAATTAAACTGGAATATCCTGTACTGATGGAACCTTCCTGCCGTGAGGCAGCTGAGGCCCCATCCCTGGAGATACTTAAGGTCAGGCTTGATAAGGCTCTGAGCAACCTGATCTGGTGGAGGATGTTGCAGATCTCCTGCTTGCAGAGCTTGGTGTGTTGGGGATGGAGCCTGTAGGCTGAGCCTGGCATGGTTCAAGCTCTGCTGTTTGCAGAGCCTGGTGTGTCATGGACAGAACCTGTGGGCTCAGCCTGGTTTGCTTGGGGATGGAGCCTGTGGGCTCAACCTGCCTTGGTTCAAGCTCTCCTGTTTGCAGAGCTTGGTGTGTTGGGGATGGAGCCTGTGGGCTCAGCCTGGCTTGGTTCAAGCTTTCCTGTTTGCAGAGCTTGGTGTGTTGGGGCTGGAGCCTCTGCTCTCAGCCTGGCTTGGTTCAAGCTCTCCTGTTTGCAGAGCTTGGTGTGTTGGGGATGGAGCCTGTGGGCTCAGCCTGGTTTGGTTCAAGCTCTCCTGTTTGCAGAGCTTGGTGTGTTGGGGCTGGAGCCTCTGCTCTCAGCGTGGTTTGGTTCAAGCTCTCCTGTTTGCAGAGCTTGGTGTGCTGGCAATTCAGGGCTGCAGTGGTCTTGTAGCTACAAATTCAGACTTTCAATGAGTGAGCTGCAATTCATCACCAGCTTTTCCTTCTGTGAGCAGGGATGATGTTCACCCTTATCAGTGTGCCTGCTGGCATAAGTGCTGTGGAACTTGGGATACCTTCAGAGTCTTTGCTGGGAATTGCTAGAGCGAGGCAAGAAGTGGGGGAAAGGGCTTGCTGGTTGTGTTTGATGTAGAATCTGAGCTTGGGTACACACCCAAGGAGCTTCTCTGGTGACTCATCCTCTCTCCTGAGGTCCTCACCAGCTCGGCTGAGGTTGATAACCTTATGGATTGCAGGGGAGGCAAACAGAAGCTTGGCATGATGCAGCTGGTCACCTTTGAAATGCATTCTGGAGCCACCTCCTAATACTTATTTAATAGCACAGACAGCTCTGCAGCATGTGAGAAAACATCTAGTGGTAAGAGATGGTCTTTAATTGGTGGTGTTTATGAAGCCCTCCTGATGACCCAGCTTCTGCTCAGCTGCCTAAATCACTGCAGATGTGCACTTAAGATAGGGAGGCTTCCAGATGGATGAGTGCCTCTGGAGAAGTGTTTATCTGGGAAGCATGCTAATGGTGCTGCAGAGCTGCTAGCCCAGTGCCTCCCGTGTTTCCCAGGAACAAAGGCACCACGGTTCAGCTGCTGCTTGGCTTTGTAGTCACCAGGGAAGATCAGGTGATGTCTGAATAATCCCAAACGTGTGGGAGGTGGGGGGGGATCCACTTATCGTGTTGGCCAGACACTGACATCCACACCCAGATGACTAATGTGAACTCACTGCAACTCCCTGCAGATTAGTTCATTTCGGTCTCTTATCTCCCCAACCTGCCTGGAGAATTTCTCCTGCAGCTTTCTGCCTTTGCCTGCAGTTACTGCAGCAGCTCCACCACTGCCACTGTCACCAGAGTCTTGGCAAAGGTCTCCTGCAACCAGCAGTCGGCAGGGCTTTACAGCACGGGAAAATTGTTGCTCTGAGGCTAGGAGAAGTGGAGAGCCGCAGGGAGTTGGGTTCTGTGGGCATCCAGGAGCTGTCACTCGTGCAGCTGCAGTGTGCTGCCACCTGCATGGGCAAATATTTGCATAGCCTGCCGTGGGGACCTGCATTTGCACCTTCAGGTTGGGGGTTGCTCAGTGCGAGCAGGAGCTGCCTGGCTGCAAGAGGCTTGGTGCACATGACAAATGGGCTCAGCTTGCTTGGAAAAGACCTTAGGATCAAGTGCAGCCAGTAACCCGACACTAGCAAGTCTGGTGCTGAACCGTGTCCCTCGGCACCACATCTGCGCTGCTTTTAGGTCCCTCCAGAGGTGTAAGCACCTTTTTTTCTGTGTGGTTTGCCCAGGTTTGCGATCTGGAGTTGCAGCAAGCAGGGTAGGTGTCGTTAACCTTGGTTACAAGAGGCAGACAGAGCTGGGAGGGATTGCCCAAGCTCCCGTGTCCAGCTGGAGTGCACAAAGTGCTGGACCTTCAGCTGGGTTGTGTCACGGCTTGGAAAGGAACCGTGCACAAACAGCAGTGGTGCTGCAGATATCCTTCATCAGGAGTGGAAAGGAGGGCTGCACATTTCCTTTTGTGCCTTCATTAACCTCCTCAGACAAAAGTGGACATAGAATCGTAGAACAGAATCATAGGATGGTTTAGGTTGGAAGGGACCTCGAAGATCATCTAGTTCCAACCCCCTGCCATAGGCAGGGACACCTCCCACCAGCACAGGTCATTGAGAATCACAGAATCATTTTGGTTGGAGAAGACCTTCAAGGACCTTGGAGTCCTGGTGGACAGCAAGTCCTGCAGGGGACAGCAATGTGCCGCTGAGGCCAAGAGGCCAATGGCAACATGAGGTGCATGAAGAAAAGTGTGTCTGGTGGGTCCTCCCTCAGTGCTCTGTCCTGGTGAGACCACACCTGGAATCCTGCATCCAGTTCCGGACTCCCCAATTTCAAGAGAGACAGGGAGCAGCTGGAGAGTGTCCAGTGGAGGCCATGAGCATGCTGAAGGGCCTGCAACATCTGTGAGGAGGAGAGGCTGAGAGCCCTGGGGCTGGTTAGCCTGGAGAGGAGAAGGCTGGGAGGGGATCTGATCAATGACTGTAAGTAGCTCAGGGGTGGGTGTCAAGATGCAGATGCCAGGCTCTTTGTGGTGGTGCCCAGTGACAGGACAAGGGGTAATGGGCACAAACTGGAACAGAGGAGGTTGCACCTCAACATGAGACTTGTCCTATCAATATTGACCAAACTAACTGCAGAGTCCAAGAGACTAGACAAGGACTTGACTGCAGTTGCTTGGCTCTACAAGAAGAAACTGGGGGAAGAAACTGGGAGAGGAGGAGAGCTGAGGATGACCTCTCAGCTTTAACCTGGAGCTGATAGTGCTTCATTTGGTGGTATCTGCTCAGCAAGCTGCATCTTGAGGTGCCTGGCCAGAGTTAGCCAATCTAATTATGGGGTTAAACAAATATTAGCAGAGGCACAGAAGAGCCAAGATGTGTGCTTGGCAGGAGGCCCTTAGCTGCTGGAAACACTGTGTCATAGGCTCGAGTCCTGAGCTTTGCCTTCAGATAGCAGAGCTATCTTGAGATGGGTGCTGAGGAGCAAAGCAGGAGCTGCTTGGGGAGAAATGGTTGGTCAGCCCCACCTGGTATTGGTGTGCTCTTTCCTCCAGAGCTGTGTAAGCCACTGTGCCCTGCAGAGAACCACAGAATGGTTGGGCTTGGAAGGGACCTCTGGAGATCCTCCAGTCCAACCCTCATGCCAAGGTAGGGTCACCTAGAGAAGGTCATATAAGATGCACCTGGATGGGTTTGGAATGCTTGGAGAAATGGAGACTCCATCACCAGCCTGCTCCAGGGCTCCAGCACCCTTAAATTAGACAAGTTCCTCCTGATGTTCAGATGAACTTCTGATGTTCCAGTTTGTGCCCATTGCCCCTTGTCCTGTCACTGGGCACCACTGAGCAAAGCCTGGTCCCATCTTCCTGCCCCCCCCCCCCCACCCCACCACCCCAAAATACTGGATCAGCATTGATAAGATTTCACCCCCACCCTGGGGCTGCTCTTCTCCAAGCTCAACAGCCCCAGGGCTCTCAGCCTTTCCTCATCAGGGATGTTCCAGCCCCCTCAGCATCTAAAGAAACTCCTCCTGCTGCTGGCATCACCCTCAGGTGGCTAAGATCTTGGTTCTCCTGGGAATACCTGGTTAGCATTCCCCAAGGATGAGTGGAGGGTTTTGCTTTGAGCTTGTGGCAGGACAAGGACCTGAATGCAGAAGAGGAGCAAAGGATTTGCTGTGCAATGGTTTGTTTGCACAACGTGGTGGGATTCAGGTTGGATCCCAGAGCAGCTGGCAGGATGGGCACAGTGTTCTTGCTGCTGGAGAAGGTTTCCAGCAGGAAACCATCAAGGGTGACAGGGTGGGGAAGGCTCTGCAAGTCTGCCCAGGACTTAAAAGCCCTGTGGGGCTGTGTGCACTGAGGAGGTGGCCTGGGGCTGGGGTGAGGTGCTTGTCCCCTGAGTCATCTTTGCCACCTCCGCCAGCCCGTGACCTCGTGCAGGGGTTGTGCAAGAGTAGGTGGGTGACTGCAGCCATGGCCACCAGCAGCTGTTTGTTCAGCCTCTGCATGCCTCCTCCTCCTCCTGCTGTCCTGCCCAAGTGCTCCGTGCTGTAACGCGTCCTACTTCAGCGTGCAGCCAAAACAGTCACAAGTAGGCTGCTGCAGGGAGGTGGCACTGCCTGTTCTGCAGGGAGAAGAGAGGTCGTCAAAGGTTCCCACCGGGGCTGCCCACCTCAGACCCATCAAGCTGGGTGAGGTTGGTGGGGTAACTTCTTGTGTTTACACACAACACTTGGCTGCAGTGAGTCACCCGAGGCAGAGCTGTCATGGGGAGGTGCAGCCAGGGGGCAAGGTCAGGAAGGGACTTTTGACAAGGGCTTGAAGTGATAGGATGAGAGGGAATGGACTGAAGCTGGAGGAGGGCAGATTGAGACTGGAGGTGAGAAAGTCATTCTTGGCAGTGAGGGTGGGGAGGCACTGGAACAGATTGCCCAGGGAGGTTGTGGATGCTCCCTGCTGGAATGAACGCTGGAGGTGTTCAAGGCCAGGCTGGGTGGGGTGTAGGGGAAGGTGCCTCTGCCCATGGCAGGGAGTTTGAAACTGGATGATCTTCAAGGCTACTTCCAACCTAACCCACTCTGTGATTCTATGAACTTCCCACTTCTGGAAGTGGTGCCTGTCCTCCAGGTTCCCAGCTCTGCAGCAGTGTAAGAGCCATGGAGGGTTTTCAGCCGTGGTGGCAGTGAGAAAGGAGGGGCTTGCACTGTCAGCCTCCTGTTGAAGATGTGGTGCATGGGAGGATTTGAAGACTGTGGAATGGGGGGCACCATCAAGTGGTGTTTCATGTGGAGGGGAGAAGTGCAGCCTGGTGTGGAAGAAGCGATGGTGAGCTCTTTGCAGAGGGGACAGGGAACCTGACGTGGGGCTTTTTCCAGGAAGCACAAGAACGAACCTTGAGGAGTTTCATCTCACCACAAACAACAAAAGCAATTTCCAGAGTGCCACCGAGCTCTTTGCTAGCTGTTTGGGGATGATTTGTAATGACACAAGACAGAAACTGAAATATGCTGCTACCACCATAGAGCCATAGAATAATAAGATTTGGAAGGGATCTCTGGAGATCTAGACAGCAGCTTGCCCAGCAGCACTGTGCCCAGCTGGCCTTGGAAGCTCTCCACATGAGGAGACGCCACAACCTCTCTGGGCAGCCTGCTCCAGGCCTCCAGCACCCTCACAACAAAAAAAAGTTCCTCCTTCTATTCAGATGTACCCTCCTGGGCTCCAGCCTGTGCTCACTGCCCCTGGGCAGCACTAAGCAGAGCCTGGCCCCAGCCTCTTGTCCCCCACAGCTCCTTTGTCTCTTGCTGAGCATTGCTCAGCTGCCCTCTGGGGCTGCTCTTGTGCAGGCTCTCAGCCCCAGGGCTCTCAGCCTTTGCTGCTCACAGAGTTGCTCCAGGCCCCTCTGCAGCTGCCCTGGACTCTCTCTAGCAGTTCTCTGCCTCTCTTGACCTGCGGAGCCCAGAACTGGGCACAAGCTTTGCCCTGCTAAAGGATGGCTGCTGGGCAGCCTTCCCGTGGCAGGCTGCAGGGACGGCTTTTGCCGAGGACTGCATGAACCCTTCAGCCACCTCAGCAGTAAGCTGAGGGAGGCAGAGGACAAGCGCCGGTCCCCGCCGCGAGCAGCCGGAGGAGCATCTCCTGGCAGGGCTCCCGCGGAGGTTGCCTCAGCAGAGCTTTCTTAGAAGCAGCCTTCAGCTGAAGCAGGGAGGAGCTGAGTGCTTCTCAGAATGAATCGCCTCTGCCCCACGCCGCACCACTTCCCCTTCCTCAGGCTTCCAGCGGCGGCCGGGGCAGCGCCGCCCCCGTGTCTGGAGGTGCGGAGATGTTGGCTTGACAAAGAGGGACTTTTCCAGCCCTGCCTGGAAGGGAGCTGCCCGGGCAGCCCAGCGACCGCCGCCAGCCTGCTGCCGGCCCGGGCGGGAGGCTCAAGCTGCGGTGCTGGCGGCGGGAGGGAGCCGAGAGCTCACCGGGAGCCGGCGGGCAGGGAGCGCAGCAGGCAGTGGATGTGAGGTGTCAGCCATGGGATGAGGGACAGGCACGCTGCCAGGCTTTGGTGGAGAAGGACCAGGGGATGTTGGTGGATGGGCAGCTGAAGATGAGCCAGCAGAGTGCTCAAGTAGCCAAGAAGGCCAAGGGAACCCTGGCTCGTGTGAGGAACGCGTGGCCAGCAGGTCTAGGGATGTGCTTGTGTTCCCCTCCCACATCTTCATCTCTGGGTGCAGTTCTGGACCTCTCCCTACAGGAAGGACACTGAGGTGCTACCCAGAGAAGGGCAACCATGCTACTAGAGGGCCCTGGTCAGAAGTCTTGTGAGGAAGGGCTGAGGGAGCTGGGGGTGTGCAGCCTGGGAGAGAAGAGGCTGAGGGAGACCTCGTTGCTCTCTACAGCTCCCTGAGAGGAGGTTGGAGCTCTTCTGCCAAAGAACCAAGTGACAAGACAAGAGGAAATGGCCTCAAGTTGTGCCAAGGGAGGTTCAGGTCGAATATGAGGAAAAAATTCTTCCCAGAAAGGGTTCTCAGGCACGGGACCAGGCTGCTCAGGGAAGTGGTGGAGTCCCCATCCCCAGAGGCATTTAAAAGCCCATGTGGACGTGGTGCTGAGGGGCCTGGTTTAGTGGCAGTGGTTTAGCTCTAGGTGAGCAGTTGGCCTTCATGATCTGAAAGGTCTCTTCCAACCTCAGCAGTTCTATGGTTCCATGAGAATGGGATCACAGTGGGGACCTCTGAAAACTTACCCAGCTGCTCCCAGTGGATGATGCCAGGCTGCATCTCCAGGGACACCCCAGCATTATGGTCAGGTTCAGCACAATCCGGATCACCCCAAAAGGAATCTTTTATCCAGCCTTGGGTGGAGGAAGCAGCAGGGCCAGGAGCTGGGAGCCCAGCAGGCTTCAGTAGCTGCTGACGTCCTGCATTCCTGCTGCTCTCCCTTCCCACCAGCTCTGCTCCAGGCCTCATTATGTATTTTACTGAGGGCACCCCCCCAAAGCTCCCCCAGCAGGGACTGGAGTCTGGGTCAGTCTGTGTCAGCAGTCTGGGCTCAGCTCTTCAGCTTCTCTCTGACATGCTGGAGGAGTTGGTTGGAAGAGACTTTTAAGATCATCCAGTCCAGCCATTACCCCAGCACTGCCAGATCACCACTAAGCCATGACCCTCAGCACCACAGCTATGAAGCCTCTCCAGGGATTGGGACTTCACCCTGGGCAGCCTGTTCCAAAGACTTCCTTTCAGGGAAAAAAAATTGTTCCTTGTGCCCAACCTAAACCTCCCCTGAGGCAACTTCAGGCCACTTCCTCTCATCCTGGCACTTGTTCCTTGGGAGAAGAGACCAACTCCTACCTCACTCTGATCTCCTTTCAGGGAGTTGTAGAGACCCCAAAGGTCTCACCTCAGCTTTTCTCCAGACTAAACAACCTCCAGTTCCTTCAGCTGCTCCTCCCCAGCCTTGTTCTCCAGACTCTTCATTGCCCTTCTCTGGACCTGCTCCAGCCCCTCAATGTCATTCTTGGAGTCAGGGCTCCAAAACTAGACTCAGTATTTGAGGTGTGACCTTACCAGTGCCCAGAGAGGGGCACAGTCCTTGCTCTACTGTTGCTGGCCACACCATTGCTGATCCAGGCCAAGATGCTGGTGGCCTTTTTGGCCACCTGGGCATGCCCTGGCTCATGTTCAGCTGGCTGCTGACCAACAGCCCCGGGTCCCTTTCTTCTGAGTAGTTCCAAACTGCTCTGCCCCAAGCCTGGGTGAGTGTGCAGGCTAGGTCCAGCCCTATGGCAAAGTGCTCTGTAAGTCTTTCCCTGATTCACAGTAAATGCTCATGGGCCACTGCTGACTCTTTCCTGGATGGATCAGGACCTGGCAGGGGCACTGCCAGTTCCAGGCTGAGCCCTGTCCTCACAGCTCAGGAGACCTGGGGGGCCATGAGCCTTGTCTGCTTCTCGAGAGCCTTCTCCTTTCTCAGCTGGTGGAGCTCACGTGGGCTGGCTTTAATCTCTCACCGTGGCCATGAGCATTAGAGAGGCACTTTGTTGTTGTTTCCCAGCAAGAGCCAACATTCCCCACACTCCAGTGCCTTCAGGAGCTGGGCTTTCAGAGAGCCAGTGAGTACCAAACTGCAGCACCTGCCAGTGCTCTGCTGCTTTGCTGGCTTGATCTCACCATCCAGGGCTGCCAACTACCTTCCTTGTCCATCACCATCAAACTGCAGCCTCTGCAGCACCTCCAGCCTTGGCTTGTCTTGAAAAGTGACCTCAGAAAAGGTTTGGAGTTGGTGAAGGTTAGTGCTTCCAGGTCCTGCTCTCTTGGAGGTCTTCATCCTCCACAAGGGTGGGGCTGGGGAATGCTTCAGGGAAAGGTTAATGCTTCCAGGTCCTGCTCTCTTGGAGGTCTTCATCCTCCACAAGGGTGGGGCTGGGGAGTGCTTTGGGGAAAGGTTAATGCTTCCAGGTCCTGCTCCCTTGGAGGTCTTCATCCCTCCACAAGGATGGGGCTGGGGAATGCTTCGGGGAAAGGTTAATGCTTCCAGGTCCTACTCCCTTGGAGGTCTTCATCCTCCACAAGGATGGGGCTGGGGAGTGCCTTGGGACGGGCTTGGAGAGGTCTCACCTCCTGAAGCAAGAAAACCACAATATGATTGCAGCAAGTAAGGGATGGGCAGGAGCTTCAGGGCTCTGCTCTTGTGGTTCCTGCTCTGGCAGAGGGGTTGAACTTCGATGATCTCCGATGATTCCAATCCCCTAACATCCTGTGGTCTGTGTAGGCCACAGGGTCCAGGTGACCCTGTGACTACAAACTGCACTTTTAGTCTGAAGCCTGAGGAAGGGAAGAGCAGTTGGGTTAGTTTTGTTTTCCCTGTGTGGGGAGGGGAAATACTTTGCTGGGGAGGTGCTGGACCTGAGCAGCAGCGAGTAAAATCATCCCCAAGGAGGGTTTTACTGCAGCTGGAAGCAGGCAGCAGAACATTGCCTGTTGCTGCTATTAAATCTTAATTGTGGGACTCTCACTTCCTAACATCCCAAATATTTTGGCACTTGCCTTGATCGAGGCATATTTTTTTTTTTTGGTATGTATGTTTTTTTATTAGCAGAAACCATCTGCCCTGTAAACAGAGATCAGGAGGAGGGGGTGGGGGGGAAAACCAACCAAAGCCCAGAGCCTTGCTGGCAGTTGAGTGTGGTGTGGGAATCCTGCTGCACGGGGAAGGGCCTGCGTTCCGCACGGGAATCTCGGCTGTAGGGAACCCCAGGCAGATCAGGAGCAGCTAATTTAAGCTGATGAGCCTTGGCATCACAGCTGACTTGCAGAAAAGGAACCTGACTTCAGCTCTCTGTAGAGGTGAAGCAGGATGGATGCTCCTGGGAATGAGGGAACAGCTTTGAGTTGGAGATTCAGGCAGGGAACGGTGAAAAGCTGAGGAGCTTGCGGTGAGGTAAAAATCAGAGGCTTGGGAGAGCCCAGCAAGAGCCTTGGGCAAGCTTTGATCACTGTTAATCACAGACTCAGAGAATGGTTTGGCTTCAGAGGGAGCTCTGAAGTTCATCTAGTCCAACCCCTCTGCAGTCTCCAGGGACATCTGCAGCTGGAGCAGGTTGCTCAGAGCCCCAAACAACCTGACCTGCAATGGTGCCAGGCATGGGGCAGCTCCCACTGACCTGGGTAACCTGAGTCAGGCTCTCTCCACCCTCACTGTCAAAACTTTCATCCTTCCCTTGCCATTTTTCAGTTCAGATCACCATTCCTGCTCAAAAGCCTGTCCACACCTTTCTGCTTGTCCCCGTGAAGCACTCCAAGGTCACCAGAAGGTGTCCCTGGAGCCTTCTCTTCTCCAGGCTGAACACCCCCAACTCTGCCAGCCTGGCCTCACAGCAGAGCCCTTCCAGCCCTGTCAGCATTGCTGTGGCCTTGAGAAGGCCATGCTCCAACAGGTCCCTGTCTGTGCTGTGCTGAGGTCTCAGCACTGCAGGAGGAGTCTCAGCAGAGTACAGCAGAGGAACAGAATCCCCTCCCTGCCCCTGCTGCCCATACTGCTGGGGACCAGCCCAAAACACATCTGGGGCTGAGCTGGCAGTGCACAGTGCCAGCTCACGTCCAGCTTTGCACCTAGCAGCAGCAGGTCCTTCAGGGATGCTGCTCACTCTCGGCCTGGGGATGCAGACACTCTCCTTGCCTGTCCCTCTGCTTTGTTTAGAACCTTCCTGGCTGGTGTAGTGTCACCTGCAAGGTGCACACACCCTGATCATGGAATCACAGAATCAGTCAGGGCTGGAAGGGAGCACAAGGATCAGCCAGTTCCAGCCCCCCTGCCATGCTCAGGGACACCTCACACGAGATCAGGCTGACCACAACCTCAGCCAGCCTGGCCTTAAACACCTCCAGGGATGAGGCTTCCACCACCTCCCTGGGCAACCCCTGCCAGGGTCTCACCACCCTCATGCTCAACAACTTCTTCCTAACATCCAGGCTGACTCTCCCCATTTCCAGCTTGGTTCCATTCCCCCCAGTCCTATCACTACCTGATCCCCACACTGGGCTAACTTCCATTGCAGAGAGTATCTCCAGCGTAGGAGGAGAACCAGACTAGATAGGAAACAAGTTTGGGTGTTGAAGTGTGAGGTGTCAAGATGTGGTGTGAACCCCTCCTCCTCTTTTGTGGCTTTCTCTTCTGCTCCTGCTTTTATTTTTAATGTCATGGGCACATACCTGCCTGTGAGCTCTGTGTGCACACTCGCAGAGCCCTGCTCGTGTCCACCACAGCCTATGAGGAATGGGAGGGTGCAAAAATGGATGCCTGAACAAGAACTTTACTTCCTCTGTCCCATGTTTTAACCTCAAGTAAGAATGTGATTCTTGGGTGCTTTCTTTCTCTTTCCCACTCAAAAGGAAGTATTTGGACTTGCAAAGCAGTCGCAGGTAGGATGTGATGTCTGTCATGAGATGGAGCAGCCTAACTTGGCCTGACCCACAAAGCAGACTACACAATCTTCAAACAATACCAATTATAGAGTCATGACAGAATTGTTGGAGTTGGAAAAGCCCTCTGAGATCATCCAGTCCAGCCAGCAACCCAACCTCACCACAGCCACTAAGCCATGGCCCCAGGTGCCATGCCCACACCTTTCTTGCACACCTCCAGGGATGGGGACTCCACCAGCTCCCTGGGCAGTCTCTGCCAGTCCCTGGCCACTCTTCCGGCAAAGAAATTGTTCCTCATCTCCAGCCTAACCCTCCCCTGGCACAACTTGAGGCCATTTCGTCCTGTCCTATCACTTGTTCCTAGACAGCAGGGCCCAACCCCAACTGGCTGCAGCCTCCTTTCAGGGAGCTGCAGAGAACAATGAGCTCTGCCCTCAGCCTTCTCTTCCCCAGGCTGCACACCCCCAGCTCCTTCAGCTGCTCCTCCCCAACCCTGCTCTCCAAACCCTTCCCCAGCTCCCTTGCCCTTCTCTGGACCCGCTCCAACAAATTAAAAGACTCTGAGATAGTAACAGACTCCTAGCACTGGCAAACATTTGTCCGGAGGTGAGCTCTGGGCTTGGTGTGGTGTCCAGGGCTCCTGTGTTCCCGCAGAAGTGGTGCCTGGGGAGAGTGAGTGGCTGGAAGGGCAAAGGCACCACCCAGCAGCCTGCCGCTGCTGCAGTTAGGTCTGAAGTGGCTCATTGCCTCCAGCAGGCAGTTCCGCAGACTTCCCAGGGAGATGCAAATGAAGGTGACTGCAGAGCTGCGTGTCTGGGGAATGTCCCAGCACGGCATCAAAGCTGTCTGCTGGGGTGCAGGCTTTCCTCTGGCTAATGGGGAACTGTGTCTGATCCTCAGGAGAGAAACCTGGACTGGTTCCCCCGGATGCGCGCCATGTCCCTCGTCAGCAGCGACTCGGAGGGGGAGCAGAACGAGCTGAGGAACCTGCAGGAGAAGCTGGAGTCCACCATGAAGCTTGTCAGCAACCTCTCTGGCCAGCTGTCAGAGCTGAAAGATCAGGTAAGGGAGAGCTGGCAGGCCAGAGGTCCTGCAAAACTGTTGTCCAAGTGAGGTTTTACAGCTCCCTGGCCCCCACAGAGAACTTCCTTACAGTGGCTTGCGTTTGGGAAAGAGGTGACCAAGCTAAATGTCCTGCCAAGGCCCCTGCCCCAGCTGGCCTGCCTGGCAGTGCAAACTGCTGTGGTCCAAGGTGGCCACCTCCAGACAGGCATAACCTGCACTGAAATTATCAAAGCTGAGCTTAGTTGGTCCTTGCTGGTGCTGGAGCCTGGTGTGTGTGTGTGGTGATGGTGGTGTTGTGGGGTTCCATCCTGAGCCCCTGGCACAAATTGATGTTGGTAGCAGTCTTGTGTTGCTGTCCAGACCTCAAAACCCACTGAGGAACTAGAAGCCTGCTGGAGTGGTTAGCATGCACTGCCCTGCTTCCTCCTGCTGCAGATGGCACCTGGCTGCTGTCACACCTCAGGCTGCAGCAGGCACATAGCCACAGAAGCGTTTTGCTTTGCAGCCTCTGTTGCTCTTGCACCTCTGGAGTGATTTTTGGGTGCAGCAGCAGGGTCTGGGGGCTGCATCCAAAACAGGGAGAGCAGCAGCACAGAGAGGGCATTCTGCCCCTCTGCTCAGCTGAGACCCCCACTTGCAGCACTGCCTCCCGTTCTGGTGTCCCCAGCACAAGAAGGACCTGGAACTGCTGGAGAGGATCCAGAGGAGGCCACAAAGATGATCAGAGGCTGGAGCAGCTCTCCTGTGGGGACAGGCTGGGAGGGCTGGGGCTGGGCAGCCTGCAGAAGAGAAGGCTCCAGTCACCTTACAGCAGTCTTCCAGTACCTGAAGGGTCTCCAGGAAAGCCTGGGGAGGGACTTGTGACAAGGGCTGGAAGTGCCAGGGTGAGGGACAATGGCTTTGAGCTGGGAGAGGGGAGACTGAGAGTGGACATGAAGAGGAAATTGTTGAGTTTGAGGGTGGGGAGACACTGGCACAGGTTGCCCAGGGAGGTTGTGGATGGCTCCTGCCTGGGGGTGTTTGAGGCCAGGTTGGATGAGGTCTAGGGGAAGGTGTCCTTGTCCATGGAAGAGGGCTGGAACTGGATGATCTTGAAGGTCCCTTCCAACCCAACCCATTCCATGAAGCAGAAGGGCAAATGCTGCTGCCTGCTGCCCTGACAGGAGCTGTTTGTGGTGGCAGTGCCTGGCTGCTTATCTTCGTGGACTCCTAACCTCAGCCAGTTGGGTTAGTTAGTGCAGTTTATATAGACACGGGCAGTGAATAACACCAATTGCTGACTTGTAGATGCTGGTGCCCTGGGGCAGCTGATGGCATCACAGAGGGCAGGAAGGGGCAGCAGATTGGGTTGGTTATCTGTTCAGATGCTATCAGTTGGCACAAGTCTCTCCAGCACTAATAGATTCCTGCTTCCCACCCCTGCTGGCTCAGCTGCCTTCCTCTAAGCTATCTTCATGCAGACCTGGGTCTGCTCAGATGCCAGTTCCCTGCCTTCCCATCCCCCTCTGCCTTTTGGACAGACCTAAGCCCTCATGCCCAACACCCCATGGTGCACAAGGACTGGGAGCAGAGAGCCTTGCTGCTCTTGGCTGTCCTTAGTTTCAGATGCTGTGCCATGGGCCTCCTGCTCTGGGTGGTTTTGAGGGTGGAAGACAGAAGCACAGCATGCCAGGTTGGAAGGGACTCCAAGGCTCACCTGCTCCAGCCTCTCTAGGTGCTGGTGGAGCTGCAGTGAGCTGGTCCAGCACCCTGCCAGGCTGAGCCTTCAAACTGGCCAGTGCAGGGGGATCCACCACTTCCCCTGGGAGATGATCCCAGTGCCCACCTGTCCTCACAGGCATTTTCTTCTAGAGTCCAACTGGAATGTCCCCAGCAGTGATTTGTCCCCATCACCCTTGTCTTTTCCATGGGGCTTCTTGGAAAAAGAGAATCTCCATCCCTCTGGTAGCCACCCTTTATGTCCTGGTCCATGGTGCTAAGGTCTCACTCTCAAGAATTTCTTCCTCTTCTCCCGTCCCTCTCTCCCAGCTCCAAGCCATTGTCCCTCGTGCTGCCACTGCCAGCCCTGTCACAAGTCCCTCCCCAGCTCTCCTGGAGCCCCTTCAGGTATTGGAAGGCTGCTCTGAGGTCTCCCTGGAGCCCTCTCTTCTCCAGGCTGCACAACCCCAGCTCTCAGCCTTTCCTGCCAGGCCTCTGCCCATTGTTGAGGCCCTGCTCTGTGACTGGCAGTTGTTGCTCTTTTGCCTGTGCTCTGAGGCCTGCCAGGCAGTGAGTTTGCTGTTGTGCCTGGAAACAATTATTCTGAGCCCTGTGCCCTGCCTCTTGTAGCTGAAGGGGCTGACTCAAAGTGGCCTGCAGGCCACAGGAGGCTTTCCATCAGCCACAGCCAGCTCTGGATCAGGACACATTTCCTTTCTGAAGCTTGCAGCTCTTGGCTGACCAAGCACTAAAAACCCTCCTGGCTCTTTGTGAGCACGAGAATGAGGGATTTAGCTTTTAGAGAGCTGTGTGACTGTAAAAGCAAAAGAGGAAACCAGCTTCATTAATGTTGTGATAGCTTTTAGGAATTCCCCTAAGCACCATTACTGAGAGCTCTGCTGGAGTTTGCAGGATGCTCCAGTGGCACGACAAAACCAGTGCAGCCCTCCTCCTGCTCAGGCACTGGCTCCAGGAAGAGGAACTCACTCAGAGAACTTTGTGTTTATTTTCTTGTCATGAAAGAGGGAAACCTCCCATTCATTTGCTTCCCAAGCTCGTTAGGTTTCTGCAGGCTAATTGTTAGGAGCTGAAATCCAATGTGCCTGGGCAGGCTTTCACCCAGTGGTGCAACCAGAGCCATTAAAATCTTGACCACTGGAATTCTGTGGAAAAGGATTCCAGCCTGGGATTGTCTGCAGCAGCAGGGGCTGAGATGTCATCATCCAGCAGCTCCCGTGGCAGGGAGCAGGAGGCAGCTCCTGAGCTGCTTGCTCAGCATTCATGGATTCATAGAATGGGTTGGGTTGGAAGGGACCTTCAAGCTCATCCAGCTCCCACCCCCTGCCATGGGCAGGGACACCTCCCACCAGCCCAGGTTGCTCAAGGCCTCATCCAACCTGGCCTTGAACACCTCCAGGGAGGGGGCATCCACAGCCTCCCTGGGCAACCTGTGCCAGTGTCTCCCTACCCTCACTGCCTCCTCATCTCCAGTCTCAATCTCCCCTCCTAAAGCTTCAGTCCATTGCCCCTTGTTCTGTCACCACAAACACAGACCTCTTGTGCCAGCTGGGAACCCTGACCTCCATCAGCACCATCAGGAGCCGCTGCTCAGGCTGGCTTGGTTTGAGCAGGCTGGTGGTGTGTCCGTGCACAGCCTGTGCCCTGCTCACGCAGCTGGCACATGCCCCGCTCCTGGAGTTCACTCCAACTCGCGCCAGCCTTTGGACCCTGGCAGCGTGCACCTGCACGGTGCCCTGCAGTTATTAGCCAGCCCAGCTCCACTCAGCTGACCTCCAGGCCCCTTGCTTTCGTTTTTTCCCTCCTGTCAGCATTCCTGCAGCAACTGACAGCTCTCTGCCGTCCCTGCCCTGCAGAGCTTTTATGGCCTCTGGGTTGGCTGCAGCTGCAAAGCTTGTGCAAGGGCTGCGCTCTGCAGGTGAACCTGGGGGAGATTAAAGCATCTTGCAGCCCTGTGCCCTCTGCCAAGCACTGGGCACCTTGTGGGATGAGTCATGGCCTGCAGCAACACTGCAGCTGCATTACTCTCTGCTCAGGCTCAGTTCCTTCACTGCTCCCTTAATTTTAAAGGCACATCTACATGACCTGCAGCATGCTGCACCATCCCTTTCCCTGCACCTGCAATGGGCTGGGTTGGAAGGGACCTTCAAGATCATCCAGTTCCAACCCCTGCCATGGGCAGGGACACCTCACACCAGCCCAGCCTGCTCAAGGCCTCATCCATCTATCCTGGCCTTGAACAGCTCCAGGGAAGGGGCAACCTCACCCTCACTCTCAAGCATTTTTTCCTCCTTTTCCCTCTCAGTCTCCCCTCTCTCAGCTCAAAGCCATTGTCCCTCATACTGGCACTCCCACCTCTTGTCACAAGTCCCTCCCAGCTCTTCTGGAGGCCTTCAGGTACTGGAAGGCTGCTCTGAGGTCTTCCTGGAGCCTTCTCTTCTGCAGGCTGCACAGCCCCAGCTCTTCCAACCTGTCCCCACAGGGGAGCTTCTCCAGCCTCTGATCATCTTTGTGGCCTCCTCTGGACCTTCTTCAGCAGTTCCAGGTCCTTATTGTTCTGGGGACACCTTTGACACAGTGCTGCATGTGGGGTCTCAGCAGAGCAAAGAATCAGAATCCCATTCTTGTCTTGCTGCTCTCACTGCTGTGGATACAGCCCAGGACCCAGATGCCTTCTGTGCTGCCAGCACGCACAAAATCCCTCTTGGAACTCCTTTTCCTTACCCTTTTTCTTTCCATTTTTTATTTCACATCTCCTGGCTCAGTTTCTAGCCTGTGCAAGATGGTGGGTCTTGGTTTGCTCACTGAAACTAACCAGGGTAAAGTTCCAAGTGAAGTCCTCACTGCCTTTTTGCATTTCCAGCTTGTGGCTTCTCTTAGAAACAGTTGAGAAGCCTCCCACCAGCTGGGTGAGCAGCGCAGTAGTTGGTGTGTGTCCAAGAGCAGTGGGCAGACAGACAGACAAGAGCCTCCTGCTCCCAGTTGCCTGTCAAGAGTTACAAGTAAGCCTGTTGTGTAATCAGAAGCGTGCTGGAGAGGCCTGGGAGCTGTGACCTGTCCCTGTGAGGCTGTGGTCACCTTCCTGGAAAGGTACAGTAGCAGCCTGGCCTCCCTTGGTCCGGCAGATGAGCAGAGGCACAGGCTGCAGAACCACTTCAATTATGGTTTTCCAGAGCAATTCCAGCCCTTTCCCCAGTGGTTACAGGAGGCTAATTACACAGAGCCCCAGTGAAAGCTGAGCTGTGGGACATGGAGGAGCCTTCTGGAGGCTGCCCAGAACTGCCTGCTTTGGCCACTCTGATTCCCCACAATGAACTCCAGGCCCAAGGTCAGGCACTGACTGGTCCCAGCATGCCTGGGTACTGCCCTGCTCAGCTGAGGGAGGGAGCAGCAGGAGCTGGGTGTGAACACAGCTGCTTGTGCACGCTGCTGGTGCTACCACAGGTCACCTGCAGCAGCAGGGACCTGTGTTTGCACCTTGGTTTGAGGGTGTGGGGATCTCAGTGGCAACTGGGTGCCAGTGTTGGGCTCACAGAGTCCCAGCATGGTGAGGGCTGGAAGGGACCTCTGGAGCTCGCCCAGTCCAACCCCCTGCCAAAGCAGGGCACCCACAGCAGCTTGCCCAGCAGCACAGTGCCCAGCTGGCCTTGGAAGCTCTCCACACAAGGACACTCCACAGCCTCTCTGGGCAGCCTGCTCCAGGCCTCCAGCACCCTCACAACAAGTAACTTTCTCCTCCTGTTCAAATGCAACTTCCTGGGTTCCAGTTTGTGTGCCCTGTGCCCCTTGCACTGTCTCTGGGCACAAAAGTCTGGCCCCATCCTCTTGCCCCACATAGCTCCTTTCTCTCTTGCTGAGCTCCCCTCTGGGCCTGCTCTTCTGCAGGCTCTCAGCCTTTGTTCCTCACAGAGCTGCTCCAGGCCTCTCAGCATGTCTCTAGCTTCCATTGGGCTCTCTCCAGCAGTTCCTTGTCTCTCTTGACCTGAGCAGCCCAGAGCTGGACCCACTTCTCAAGTTGTGGCCTCACTAGGGCAGAATAGATGGGGAGGAGAACATCTCTTGACCTGCTGATCATAGTTCTAATGCCCCCAGAAGTCCACTGCTCTCCTTGGCTGTCCTTGCCTTGCTGTGGCAGGGCTGAGATGCTGTCCTGGCATCCTCCTCAGCATGGCTTCTAGAAGCCATCCCACGCAGTGGCTCCTTCGCAGCCGCGATGCAGTCAGTGAGAGAGCTGTGGGGAGCCTGCAGTGATCCAGCTGTTGGCTGCTGGAGACCCTGCCCACGCTGGAGCTGCTCCTGATGTGACGTGTCAGCTCATGGAAGCTGCCAGAAGCCTCTCAAGCTTTGAAAATAGGAGCTGAGAAGCTGGGTTGGGACAAGTTGTCAGCATCAGTAATGAACAAACCCTGATCCCGTTTCAGGCTGTGGTCGGAGCAAGCAGCAGAAGCCTGAATGGGAGGCAGTGGCAGAGGTCTGGCAGTGAGGTGGTTAATCTCCCATCCCTGCCTGGTGTCTTTTGGCAGCAGGCTGCTGAGAAGTCACTTCCAGCAAAGACCAGGGGTATTCCCAGCCTGACTGCAGAGCTCCCCCAGCCCACTGCTGGGTGGCTGCCTTGCAGGCTGCAGTGCTTACAACTTCTGACAGGGGAGAGGCTGCTGTGAGCTGCCTGCCTGGCTCTGCCCAGCCAGGCCCCTGCAGAACAGCAGCCAGCTGCAGGAGCTGCCTCCTGGATATGTGTGTGTCCCCCAGCTCCTAGATGTCTTCTATGAGAGTCTGTAGCAGTTGGGGCTGTTTAGTCTGCAGAGGAGAAGGCTCCCAGGGGACCTTATCGTGGCTTTGTAGTATCTGAAGGGGGCTACAAGAAAGCTGGGGAGGGACTTTTGAGGCTGTCAGGTAGGAATAGGACTGGGGGGAATGGAACCAAGCTGGAAATGGGGAGATTCAGCCTGGACGTTAGGAAGAAGTTGTTGAGCATGAGGGTGGTGAGAGTCTGGCAGGGGTTGCCCAGGGAGGTGGTGGAAGCCTCATCCCTGGAGGTGTTTAAGGCCAGGCTGGCTGAGGCTGTGGGCAGCCTGATCTAGTGTGAGGTGTCCCTGCCTGTGGAACTGGCTGATCCTTGTGCTCCCTCCCAACCCTGGCTGATCCTGTGTCCCCATTCAGAGCACCAGCCAGGGCTGTAGCAGCCTCTTCCCATCTCGGTGCTTGGCACAGTGGGTGAAGGAGCACCAGCTGTAGGCAGTGGGTCTCAGAGTGAAGGCCAACCACAGAAGGTCCTCTTTGGTGGAGCTGACCCCCAGGAAGTGTCTTGGCCTGACCAGCAATCTTGTTGCCTTTTGCAGATGACGGAGCAGAGGAAGCAGAAGCAGCGCATCGGGCTGCTGGGCCACCCTCCACCCATCGGCGTCAACCCGCAGCAGCCGGCCTAAGCCAGAAGGGTTCCCTCAGCACCCCCACCCCGAGCCATCTTAACCCAGAGATGCCACCACTGAGCCTGCTTCCCTGTACCTGGGCTCACCTTGTACATACCCTGGGTGTCTCCCGTGTGTAAATGACTTCAACCATATCCAGCTTGGGGCGAGCCGTTGGCGTTAGACCCGCGGGAGGTTCAACTCTGTGCCAAAACTATCCAGAGAAAAGCCTTTTGGGTTTGGTTTGTTTTTCTTTTTTTTTTGTTTTGTTTTCTCCTTGGAAGGACTTTAGCGAGCACCTGAATTGCACTTGAAAAGAAGATTTGAGGACGTTGAGATGTGATCCTTTCTCTGTTTTTTGGCATTTAAAGCCAAGCCAAGCTAGAGTAGGTAGTATTTATGGTTTTATACGACTGTGCAATATGGATTTCTGCAACCCCCAAGGTCTTCGCTCGCCTCCTGGCGAAGGGAGCTTGCACCTCTTTGAATCCGGCGTGTTGCTACCAAGCGTAATTCAGTGGCATCCAATTCCAGGTGTCCAGGAGGCTGCTGCTGCAGCAGCCTTGGTGTGAACTGGCAATCAATGGTTTGGGTTTGTTCTTTTTTTTGTTTTTTTTTTCCCCATGCCCTTGTACCTTTTTGTACCATGTTGTGTAAATACCTTTGCGATGCCATTCTCCGTCTGCCGCCTCCTGCCTGAGGCGACGCCGTTGGAAAGCGAGACGCTGACTTCGGAGCTTCCAAATGAGGAAAGCAGGAGGGATTTCGCTGTTGGTGTGTTCAACGGTTTGGGTTGGTTTGGGTTTGGTTTGTTTTTTTCTTTCCAAGTGACTTCTTTGCAGTCGCTGAGGCTGTAGAAGAGCTCAGACACCAGGGTTTTTTTAAAAATGCTAAAAGATTTCTTAAAGGGAAAAAACAAAAAAAAACTTTTTATGCAAAATGAAGTTTCGGGGCGAGGATGCGCTGCTGGGCCAGCCGGTGCCACCTCCCGTGGGCACTCTGTGCCACCACACCTAAACCCCATCGGGAGGTTGCCCAGGCTCTGCCTGCTCAGTGGGAAAGATCCTTTCCTTTTTATTTTTTCATGAGAGACCTACGTGCCTGCTACAGCTGGTAGCAAACGGGCGGCTGTGCACCGAGCCAAACGCAAGCTACCCGCTTAGGACTGCAGCTGAGCACTGATGTGTAATGCTTGTGAGAGAGCCACTGGGTTGAGGTTGGTCCATCCCACCCCTTCCTCTCCTCCCCTCCCTACCCTTCCCTCATCCTCCACTGGGTCACTTGTTTTCTTTTTTTGGTTTCTGATTCCAGAGAGTATGAAAGGAACTTGGGTTTGGTTGGTTTTCCTCCAATCCGTTGCATAGTTTTATACATGGACCTCATTTTACAGAAGCTGACTTCTCTGCAATACTGTCTAAAAAAAAAAAAAAACAAAAACTAAAAAAGGAAAAAAAAAGGCTACAAACAGAGCTATGAAAATTTGTAAATGCATAAATATAGGTATTTAAATAAATGATGCAAAGGACTTGACAGGCAGAGGCTGCTGTTGTTTGTCTGCCCCACCAAGGTGGGCTATGGGCAGTGTTTGCTGTCAGCTTGCACCTTGGGAAGCTGTGATGTGGGGACCTCACAGGTAAGGATGATGCTTTTCCCAGCTCTTCCCAACCTTTCCTAGAGGTTGGGCTTTTAATCCTAGAGCAAGTCCTTTCTCTTCCGGCAGCGAGAGGCACTGCTGCCCCAGGAGCCTCACCCAACTTCAGCTTCAGCTGGAAAAGGCCTTTAAGATCATCCAGGACAACCCAGCCAAGGCTGGGGCTCATCCATGGCCCTCAGCACCATATCTCTGTCCCCTGAAACACCTCCAGGGATGGGCATTCAATCACCTCCCTGGGCAGTCTGGGACAGGCTTTGAGAACCCTTTCAGGGAAGAAGTTTTTTCTCATGTCCAACCTAAACCTCCTCTGGGGCCACCTGAGGCTGTCTCCTCTTGTCCTGTCACTTGTTACTACGGAGAAGAGACCAACCCCACCTGACTCTGATCTCCTTTCAGGGACTTGTGGAGAACCAGAAGGTCTCCCCTCAGCCTACTTTTCTCCAGGCTGACAACCCCAGTTCCCCTCAGCCCCTTTTGGGGGTACTTCAGCCTCTTCCCAGTATGTCGTAGGCTCTTCACCCTCAGCCTGGAGCATGTCAGAGCCAGAGCCAGCCCTGCTGATGATGCACACTCCATTGGGAGGTAGCAGGACCCACCTGGTTCAATTAATCATCATTCATCTGGTGAGTGCACACAGCTGTCTGCAAAGGGTGAGTCTCCCTGGCAGAGGTCACCCCAAAAGGTCACACTGAGGGGGGATGGAGGGAGAGAGGGCAGCCTGGCCAGCAGCCTGGCAGCCAGATTTACTGGGTGTACTGGGACTTGAATCACGTGGAGGTCCCATCCCTGCCCTGGCCAATCTGTCTGTCTCCTCCCTGCAGCTGCTGGCTCCCAGCAAGGTGTAGCAGAGGCAGCCTGAGTGTTGTGCAATGAAGGAGCAGGGTTTCACCTTCTCCAAGCAGCAGAGACACGGATCTGACTCACTGCTTCCCTGCCTGCCACCCAGGGATAAGCAGCCCCACACACGTTTGTCTGGCTCCCCAGAGCCTTCACCAGGCAGGTGAGAGGGAGGAGGCTGCAGTGCAGCTCCAGAGGGCATCTGTGAGTGCTCAGCATTGCTTCATCTTGGACTCAGAACAGAAACAGGATCAGTTGGGCTGGAAATGACCTTTTAGCAAGCCCAACCATTCTCTAACCACCAAGCCTGGTGCTAACTTGAGCAATCATCTCCTCTCATCCTGTCACTTGTTACTGGGGAGATGAGACCAACCCCCACCTGGCTCCAGCCTTGTTTCAGGCAGTTGTAGAGAGACAGAAGGTCTCTCCTCAGCCTACTCTTCTCCAGACTGCACACCCCCAGTTCCTTCAGCTGTTCCTCATCAGCCCTGTTCTCTAAACCCTTCATCTGTTCCATCATGATTTCAGAGTGCCTCAGAGCAGCAGGACACTCCAGCACAGGTCATTTCCCTAGTCTAAGCAGGTGAGAAGATGAGGTCTGGGAGCCTGGTCCCATGCAAAGGTTTCTTCTACTCTTCCCTCCCACCTTCTAATGCCCAACTTCAGCCTCCCCTGGTGCAACTTGAGGCCATCTCCTCTCATCCTGTCACTTGTTACCAACCCCCACCTGGCTCCAACCTCCTCTTAGGGAGTTGTAGAGTTTTCGGCTGGCCTCCAACTGGGCACTGGAGGGAGGGCACAACCTCTGCTGCATGGTGATCCATGGGGCATCAGCTGTGTAAGATCAGGTGTCCTCCCCTGTGGTTGCCCTCTCCCAGGAGATGTGGGGAGATGCAAAAAGCAATAGGTTGGGGGTTTTTTTCCACCCCCTGACACAGCTGCAGCTGAAGCCAAGCACAGCCACAGCCCTGAGAAGTGAAATGTGCCGTGGGACTTGGGGAGGCTCTGTGTGGGTCTGCTGCTTCTCCAGCCCAAGCAGAGGCTGTGCCAGCTCCTGGGCAGCAGAGGAAGCCTTCTGCTGTCTTCCTCTCCTCCACCAACTAACAAGTCACTAATTCTCCAGGTTTGTCATGGAATAGTTTGGGTTAGAAGGGGCCTTAAAGATGACAGAACACTAGAGTTTGGGAGGGACCTGTAGAGATCATCCACAGACATAATTTATAGACATTGATAAGGTCTCCTCTCGGCCTCCTCCAAACTAACCAGGCCCAGGTCTCTTAAGCCTTTCTTCACAGCAGAGATGTTCCAGTTCCTTCATCATCCCCATAGCTCTCTGTTGGACTCTCCAAGAGCTCCCTGTCTCTCTTGAATTGGGGAGCCCAAAACTGGACGCAGTATTCCAGGTCTCATTAGGGCAGAGTACAGGGGGACCTTGTGGACACAGTTTTCTTGGTGTCACCAGATGTCTCCCAGCAGCATAGCTGTGTGTTCAGGTTGGGAAGGTGATTTGTTTGGCTTTTCAAATAAGAGCTTCTGATCAGAGGGGAAAATGAAAGTGACCTTCTGAGGAGGAAGGAACCAAAGAGAATTTTAGCTAAGAATGGAAAGCCCTAGAGAAGGGGAAGGATTTCTCTGCCCTCTCCCATTTGCATGAAGGGTTGAGTGGGGAGGAGCAGCTCCCTGACTGAGGCAAGTGCTGTGCTAACCAAGGCCATGCAAATCAGGGCCCCACCAATGGTGAATTCTGAGCTTCAGCCTCAATTCTGCAGCAGATTGGCAGAGAGCAGGACAAAGGAGCTGGGATTAAGGTCTTGGGGACTCACAGTGGAGAGCTTAGTAGATAAATGAGGTCTTGATTGATGTTGGAGTCACTGTGGAGCTCCACAGGCACCTGCTGAACAGGAGGGGTTTAAATTGCACATTGTGCTCCTGAACAAGAGACACTTTCACTCACAGGGCTTCAACAAAGCCAGCTGAAGATGTTGCCATGTCTGTGCCCTGTGCTCCACAGACCTGTGGTTGCGTCTCCAGGCACCTGTAGGATTGCCCAAAGCAAAGGATGCCCACAAACTGTACCCATAGGAAGGTGGAATTGTTTTGGTTGAAAGAGACCTCTCTGACCATTGAGTCCAGCACTGCCAGGTCACCACTGACCATGTCCCTCAGCAGCACACACCCATGACTTTGAAATCCCTCCAGGGATGGGGACTCCACCACTGCCCTGGGCAGCCAGTTCCAGGGCTTGGCTACCCTTTACAGATAGGAATTGTTCCTCATGTCCAACCTAAACCTCCCTTGGTGCAACCTGAGGCCATTTCTTCTTGTCCTATGGCTTGTTTCTTTGGAGAAGAGACCAACACCTACCTGGTTCCAACCTGCTTTCGGGGAGCTGCAGAGAGCAATGAGCTCTGCCCTCAGCCTCCTCTGCTCCAGGCTGCACATCCCCAGCTCCTTCAGCTGCTCCTCCCCAGCCCTGCTCTCCAGACCTTTCCCCAGCTTTGTTGCCCTTCTCTGGACCTGCTCCAGCAACTCAGTGATGTGAGGGGATCAAAACTGCACCCAGGACTTAAGGTGTGGCCTGTCCAGCACACAGCACAGGGGGACAATCTGTGCCCTGTCCTGCTGGCCTTACCATTGCTGATCCAAACCAGGATGCTTCTGGCCTTCCTGGCCAGGTAGGCACACACTGGCTCATTTTCAGCTGACAGTTGCCCAACACCTGCTCCAAAACATCCAAACTAATGCCACGCCAGGGAGCTGCTGAAGCTTGGGACACAAAGGGGCTGTAAGCTACTGATGACTGATTTGGGTGGCTCTTTGTTTTAGCTGGAGACTACCTGGCATGGTGCCAAGTTGCCCCAGGTTCTCACATGCTGTGATGGAAACTGGGTCCTGAGCTGTGAAATTGCTGGCCCTGAACAGTGCAGGGTGTGACCTCTGCATTGCCTCTGACAGAGCTGTGTCGTTTATCTGAGCTTGGTCGGGAAAAGATGTTGATCTTTGGAGTAAGACCAGTACAAATACTCCACCTAAGTGAACCTGGGCCTTGCACAGGGACAGAACAGCTTCTGGAGGGAAGCTGTACTTGGCCAAGAGACCATCAGCATCCTGACCTGGATTTAGGAGTAGGGAAGTGACCATGACCCTGCACTGAGCACTGGTGAGACCACACCTTGCTCGAACAGTGGGTTCAGTTTTGGGCCCCTCACTCCAAGACGGACATTGAAGGGCAGGAGAAGGTCCACAGAAGGGCAACCAAACCAGGGAAAGGTCTGGAGAGCAGGGCTAGGGAGGAGCAGCTGAGGAAGCTGGGGGTGTGCAGTGTGGAGAAAAGAAGGCTGAGGGCAGAGCTCATTGCTGAGGCTGCAGGGAGGTGAGGGTTGGGTGACCTCTACGATTGAGTGATAGAATGAGAGGAAATGGCCTGGGATTGCGCTAGGGGAGGGTTAGGTTGGAGATTGGGGAAAAAAATTCTTTGCTGCCAGAGTGGTCAGGGACTGGCACAGGCTGCCCAGGGAGGTGGTGGAGTCCCCGTGCCTGGAGGAGTTCAGGAAAGCTGTGGCCATGGCACTTGGGGCCGTGGTTTGGTGGCCATGGTGGGCTTGGGTTGCTGACCAGGCTGGACGATCCTGTAGGGCTTTTCCACCCAGAACAATTCTCCAATTCTGTACCTTTTTTTTTTCATTATTTACTACCTTTCCAACTTCCTTTCAGACTAAAGATGTTAATGAGCTGAACGTCAAAGCCACCCACAAGCAAACCAAGCTGTCCCATCCAGCAGGCTGCAGCGGATTTGTTTTTAGTAACTCACAAGGATGCTGGAAAACCCCCTCTCAAGATTTCATTTTTAACAAAAAGTACCCAAAACTCCACCAGTTTTGCATGGCAAAGTGGTGGTTGAAGTCAAGCTTTGAGTCAAGCAGCATGTCTGTGGCTTTTGTGGGTGGCTGCATCTCGGAATGAGTCTCCATCTGCCGGCGTTGTAAGGCGGGGGGGGTGGGGGGAGCTCCGCTGTCACCCCTGCAGATGACAAGCAGTGACAAATCTTCCTGCGGAGCTGGGCGAGCCCCACAGCCCTCCTGCCCCCTCCCAGAGCAGGGTGCTGAGGCAGGAAAGACAAGCATGGAGCAGCGCTCTCAGGATGCAATGTGGAGCCCTGCTGCCCAGGTGCTGAGTCAGACAGAAATTCAGCACTGTGGCGCAGGGGCAGATGCCTCTGCCAAGGGTTCCTGCTCTGCTGAAGGCAGGGCTGAGAGGGGATCACACTGGGAACTGGGTGAGGCTGAAAGGGGAAAAGAATCATGGAATGGCTTAGGTAGGAAGGGAGCTCAAAGATCAGACATAGGCAGGGAGACCTCTGCCTAGAACAGGTCACTCAGGGACTCATCCAACCTGGTCATGAACACCTCCCTGGGCAACCTGTGCCAGTGTCTCACCACCCTCACTGCAAACAACTTCTTAACACCCACTTTAAATCTTCCCTCTGTCAGTTGAAACCCATTCCTCCTCCTCCTGCCATACCCAGACCTTGTCAATAGTCNGGATCATCTAGTTCCAACCCACTGCCACAGGCAGGGACACCTCCCATTAGCACAGGTCACTCAAGGCCTCATCCAACCTGGCCTTGAACACCTCCAGGGAGGGAGTAGCCACAACCTCCCTGGGCAACCTGTGCCAGTGCCTCACCACCCTCACTGTAAATAACTTCCTCCTAACATCCAGTCTAAATCTTCCCTCTGTCAGTTTAAACCAAATCTTCATGGTCTCCTCTGCACTCCAACAGTTCTATGTCCTGCTTGTGTTGGGGGCTGCAGAACTGTACAGTCTGAGGGAAGTTCTTCACCAAATCAAAGGAATTCAGAGAAGTTTGAGTCATAAAATCAGAGTGGTAGGGGGTGGAAGGGACCTCCACAGATCATCCAGCCCAATCATCTGTCAAAGCAGAGTCACTCAGGGCAGGTCTCACAGGAGTGCATCCAGGTGGGGCTATAAAGTCTCCACAACCTCTCTGGGCAACCTGCTCCAGGGCTCCAGCAACCTCACACCAAAAAGCTTTCTCCTCAGGTTGAGGGGGAACTTCCTGGGTTCCAGTTTGTGTCCACTGCCACTCATCCTAACACAGGACACCACTGAACAGAGCTTGGCCCCTTCTTGACACCCACTCGTGTTAATAAGATCCCCTCTGGGGCTGCTCTTCTCCAGGCTCAACAGCCCCAGGGGTCTCAGCCTTTCCTCATCAGACAGGTGTTACAGTCCCTTCACTGTCCTCACTGAACAGGGAACTGCAGCTGCAAGAGATTGCAGGAAGAGATCAGAAGATGCTGATTTGGACACTAACACCTGGTAGGGAAATGCACAGAACCTGCAGCCCTTTTGCAGCATGTGATGAGGTCATGGCACCAGAGACTGCTGTGGAGGGGAAGGGACCTTCAAGATCATCCAGTGGCAATCCCTGCCATGGGCAGGGACACCTCCCACCAGCCCAGGTTGCTCAAGGCTTCATCCAGCCTGGCCTTGAACACTTCTAGGCTTGGAGCCTTCACAGCTTTTCTGGGCAACATGTCTCAGTGCCTCACCACCCTCCTGAGCAAGAATTTATTCCTCATGTCCAATCTAAATCCAGCTCCTTCAGCCCTTCTCCTGTTGCTGCATGCCTTTGTGAGGAGGTCAAAGTGACAGAGGACACTCTGTGGTCCCTCTGCTGTGGGAAGCTGTTGCTGCAGCTCTGCTGGCAGCTGAAGGCTCTTCCCCTGCTCGGATCTCCCTGGGAAACACGGAAGCAGGCTGAGCCACTGTGGCCCGGGAGAAGGTCTGAAATTCCTGAAACAAGCCCTGAATGGGAAAGCCACCCCACACCTCAGCCCCAGGGCCAGGGCTGTGTGAAAGCAGCTGGGCTGAAGGCAGGGGCTCCCCAGCACTGCAGGGCAGGAACTGCCAGACCCTTTCCATCCAGAAAGGTCCTTCGGGGCCATCTCTTGGCATTCTCATAGAATCACAGAAGCGTTTAGGCTGAAAAAAGCCTTTAAGATCATTGAGTCCAACCCTTAACCCAGCACTGCCAGGTCTGCTGCTAAACCATGGCCCTCAGCACAACATCTCCACAGCTTTTCCATCCCTTCGGGCATGGGGTGCTCCACCACTGTCCTGAGCAGCCTGAGCCAGGCCTTGACAACCTTCCGGGGGAAGGATTTGTTCCTGGTGTCCAACTTAAAGGTCTCCTGAGGCCATTTCCTCTCCTCCTTTCACTTGCTTCCTGAGAGAGCATCTCCCTTATGTGGCTGTTATCACCCTGACAGTCTCCCTTTTTCTTTTATTTTTTTCTAATTTTTTATTTGACTTTTTGTTTTCTCTTCCTTTTTTCCCTTATTTCCTGTTTTCCTCTTCCTTTTTTCCCTTATTTCCTTTTTTTCCTCTTCCTTTTTTTCCTCTTCCCCATTTCTTTTTTTCCTTCTTCCTTCCCCACCCCCGTTTTCCTTTTCTTTTTTTTTTTTTTCTTTTTGTCTTTCCTTCTTCTTTCTCTCTTGTCTCATTTGAGGATTCACTTTTGCAACTCTTGCTTACCAAGAGCCCTTCCCCTGCCTGGCAATGGTGCCTGATCCAAAGGGACCGGTCGGAAGCAGAGGCAGCTCCTGGGGCTCACTGAGGGTTTGTTTTCACTTTCCTTTTCCAGCACCAAGCAAATGCAGAGAGCACCAAACCTGAAGGCAGCAAAGAGTGGAACTGCCTCAGCTCCTTGTGTTTCTGAGACGACTCCTAAAACGAAGGAGATGCTGTGTGCTGATGTCCATCCTGCTGGTGTCCCTGGCACTGCTTCTGCACAGAGATGGAGACACAGCCAGGGAAACCTCTAAGAAAGCTTTACCTATGAATGGTGGCAGCAAGCAGGGTGTGCAATGGCATGGTAGGAGGAAAACTGCATGCCCTCAGTGCCAGCATACCTGAGAGCAGCTCCACATCAGGGCTGCCCACTGTTTACACACCACGGGAGTTTGCACATCAGTTGCATCCTAGGGTGATTCATTACTCACAAACCAAAGGACCACTCCAATCAACTTACAGGATCCAAATCTGCCAGTGGCTTCTGTGTCCAGTCCCACAACTGGTGAGTGAACCACCTCATACTTTCAACATCTCCCTATGTTGGTTGGTAGGCAACTGAAGATCACAGAATCATAAGAAAGTTGGGAAAGATCTCTAAGTTGGTCAGGTCCAACCTTCAGGAATAGCCACTGTGTGCCCAGCTGGCCAAAAAGGCCACCAGCATCCTGCCATGTGTCAGCAAAGGGTGACAGGACCAGGACAGGGATTGTTGTCCCTTTGTACTCAGAACTGGTAGTGCCACATTGCAAATACTGGGGCAAATTTTGGGCTACTCACTCCAAGAAGGGCACTGAGGGGCTGGAGCAGGTCCAGAGAAAGGTAATGAAGCTGGGGAAGGGTCTGGAGAACAGGGCTGGGGAGGAGCAGCTGAGGGAACTGGGGGGGTGTTAGTCTGAAGAGAAGGAGGCTGGGGAAGACCTTCTGTCTCTCTCTTAAAGAAGGCTGGAGTGAGGTGGGGGTTGGTCTCTTCTCTCTAGTATCAGGGGACAGAATGAGAGGGAAAGGCCTCAAGCTGCTCCAGAGGAGGTTTAGTTTGGAGATGAGGAACAATTTCTTCCCTGAAAGGTTGTGGTGTCCTGGCACAGGCTGCCCAGAGCAGTGGTGGAATCCCCATCCCTGGAGGCATTTCAAAACTTGATGTGGTGCTGAGGGCCATGGTTTAGTGGTGGAATTGGCAGTGTTGGGTTAATGGTTGGACTCAATGATCTAAAAGGTCTTTTCCAGTCTAAACAATTTGGTGTAGACCTTTGCCATGTGCCCCAGTAACTTAACTGCCTTTACTGGTAAATGTCTTTCTGCTTTTAATTTCTGCAGCTACTGAATTTCATTCCAGCACAAAAGGTCACCTCAGTGCCTGAGAGAGATTTGCAGAGAGCAATCTGGATTGTGTCTGCTTGCATCCAGAGCTGACAGGAGGATTAAGGTATTTAATCCCAAAATGCAGGCCTTGGAAAGCAAAATTTCCCCTGAAGACACCCCCAAACTTGGGGCTGCTCTGTGTCTGGGGAGACTGAAGCAGAGCTGAGGACAACCTCAGACAGGCAGGGCTGGGCAGGTGGGATGAGATGCTCAGGGAAACACTGAGGATGAGCTCATCCCAAGGGTGCTCCCAGCTATCCTGCTCTGCTGCATCAGGGACCCTCTCTCCTGAAGGTGTGTGGCTGTGGCTGGCAACAGGAGTTTCCCCGTTTTCCCCTTTCCCCCCTTTTTCCCTTGACTCTTCCCTCTCCTAAAATTAGGAAGTGGGAGGAACAGAAGGAAGTGGTGGCCTCCAGAACCTGCTCAGTGTAAATGTTGAGGAGAGAGATGGAAATGGAGAGAGATGGAAATGCAGGTTCCTCACTGTGCCTCTGATGCCAGAACCATCAGGGCCACTCCCAGGTTTCTCCATGACCCTGTGAAGATTTTCTGCACAGAGCTAGCAATGCAGAGCATGCCTGGGATGAGTGACCCTGAAGGAGGTGGACCTGGCTTGCAGTCCATGCTCTGCCAGCTAACTCAGCTCTGCCAGTGAGAAGTGGCCATCAGGACTTTCTCCTTGTGCCCCACCAGCTCTCTCCAAAGGGCACCTGGCAAAGGTAAGTATCATGGGAAACAGTGGCAAGCCTGAGGAGTCTGTGGGAACCAAGCTGAGTGAGGACTTGTGTCACTCTGTCCATGCTGACTCAGACCACTTCCTTGTGTCACTTACAGCACCTAAACTGCTACTGACCAGCCACAACAGTCCCAGCAGCAGCCTGGGAGCCCTGGCTGGCTCCTAGGTACCCAGTTATTGCCATCCTTGGGACAGGCTGGGCTGGGACCATACTTAGTGTCTCACACCATGCAATCCTCCAAGGTTCCAAGCCCTCATCTGTGTGACCTGATCAAGGGCAGTATTTTCAGAGCCAGGATGGGGTCTCAAAACCCATTCAGAAGGTGGAGGGTCTCGGCGTGGCAGGGAGCAGGGCTGGGCACTAGAAATGCATTGGGCACAGCCTAGTTGAGAAATGATTCAGCCTCCAGCCTTGCCTCTGACGGTGCCCACCTCCCAAATACCCATCTCCACAGCCAGAGCAGGGAGGACGCCACCATCTCCTCCTGAACCTCTTCTGCTTTGTATCTGGTGGCATTCAGTGGGCTGAGGAGAGAGCTGCCAACAGCTCTCCAGGGAGCAGCCCTGCGTGCTGCAGTTGCTGCTTTAGTGAATACTGAGTGAAAAAGCTGCCCTGTTGCCAGGAGCAGGCACGGACAGCAGGGCTGCTGTGCCCCACAGCAGTATGCCACCTGAACCTGAGGAAGAGTCGAGTGCCACAAGCTTCAAAGGAGTGCCCCTGGAAGGAGGAATGAAGGAGCTCCTATCAGGAATATCTAGCCAAGTAGAGCTTTTACTTGGAAGAGCGAGATGGAAATCTTAGCCAGGCATGAAAGGGCACTGCCCCCAGTTCCTGCTCTGGGAGTGCTCTTCCAGGCTGCTGCCTGCATGCTCTGCCAGGGTTTGCTTCCCACCTGGCCCCTGGGCACAGCTCCAGCTGTGAATGCAGCATGGAGAAAAGCAGCTCAGGTTGTGTCACCTGCTGACCAGAGGCCAAACCTCTCTGCAGCTACGACAGGAGGCTCTCCAGCCTCCCATAAATAACCTCCCCTCTCTCCCCACAGCCTGCCTGGGAAATGAGACCCCAAACCTGGGGCTTGAGTCGGTGCCTACAAGGTAAGGACTGAAACTCTCAGGTGTTTGTGGTTCAGACCTGCTGAGTGTGGCTCCCAAACTGTCTGTGGCTCTAATATGTAGTCTGACAGGACAAGAGGGAAAAGTCTTGCTCTTTACCCACATCCTCACTCTAATTTGGAACTGTAAAGCAAAAGGGCCACCAGCATCCTGGCCTGGATCAGCAACAGTATGGCCAGCAGGAGCAGGGCAGTGATAGTGCCACTGTACTGGGCACTGGTGAGGCCACACCTTGAATACAAGATTCAGTTTTGAGCCCTCACTCTAAGAAATCTCAGGAGACAAGAGAGGAAATGTCCTGAAATTGTGCCAGGGGAGGGTTTGGTTGGAGATGAGGAAAAATGAACACTCTTGCGGCAAAGACAGGGATTGGCACAGGCTGCCCAGGGAGGTGGTAGAGTCCCCATCCCTGGAGGTGTTTGAGAGAAGTGTGGCATGGCACTCAGGGACATGGTTTGATGGCCATGGAGGGGTTGGGCTGATGGTTGGACAGGATGAGCTTGGAGGCCTTTTCCAACCAGCCTGTGACTCTAAGATTAGATGTGTGTGAGAAACCTACAGTGCTACCTCCTAAGCTGTCTCCCAGCTTCATTTTTTTGGGAGAGCAGGGTTATCTTAACCCATGCCAAACCCAGATTTATTACCTTGGAAAAACAAACAGGCAGAACATGAAGTTCTCCTGGAGCAAAAAACCAGAGGTGGTGCAAGAGCAAAGCCGGGCAGACAGAATGAATCAGAGGGACCAGTGACAACATGGAGGAGGAAAGCCCTTCTGGCTGGCAGCCAGGATGAGGCAGAGCTCCTGTTGCGTGCATTCCCACAGCATCCTGCCCACCCAGCCTGACAAACCCTTTCAGTCAATAATGAATAACAGTGGGAAGCTGGCGACCGGCGTCCCTCAGCTGCCGGCTCAGCCGTCTGCTTCGGGCTGACTCTGAAGTGTGCTCTCTGAGGCCCAGCTGCTCCTCCAGGTTTTGGCTTGCATGGGGTAGACCTGTGAGTCAGGTCTGAATCAGGTTCAGCATGGTGAAGAGAAGGCTCCAGGGAGGCCTCAGAGCAGCCTTCCAGTACCTGAAGGGGCTCCAGGAGAGCTGGGGAGGGACTTGTGACAAGGGCTGGGAGTGCCAGGAGGAGGGACAATGGCTTGGAGCTGGGAGAGGGGAGACTGAGAGTGGAGAAGAAGAACAAATTCTTGACAATGAGGGTGGAAAGACACTGGCACAGGCTGCCCAGGGAGGTCGTGAATGTCCCCTCCCTGGAGGTATTCAGGGCTAGGTTGGATGGGGCCTTGAGCAGGTTGGGCTGGTGTGAGGTGTCCCCACCCATGGCAGGAGGTTGGCACTGGATGATCATGAAGGTCCCTTCCAAGCTGAATCAGTCTGTCATTTGGTGCATCGACAGGAGCTGTGCATGATGAACAGTCCTATGTTAAATGATGATAAACTCGAGGGCTGCCACCTCCAGAAGGGAAAAGCAGCTGGCTTCAGTTCTGAATGCCCTCGAGTGCACAGCTCAGCTGCTGAGAGGTGCCAAAGGCAGGAGCTGGCAGCGTCCCTTCACCTTCTCCAGTGGCAGGTGAAACTGAGCTGCCTCTCCCTGCTGAGCTGGTTTGTGCCGTGCACAGCTGCTGACCTGGCCCTCGACCTTCGTCCGCCGTGCTTACGGCAACCAGGGGATGAGTGATGGCTATAAATTATTATCCTCTCCTTGCCCCC